>CM046854.1:4518105-4677677 GCA_025617745.1 Heliocidaris erythrogramma
CCCTTGACATCATCGCACAGATGTGCATGCAAGATGATAGGTGTCCTCTCCACAGGCATCTTCGTACACAACATTGGTAGACAACACAACCTCTTTCCTTGGAAAGAGTCGTTCTTAGAAAATGTGAAGAACCACCAAGAGCAGTGGTTTACTCTGAACTTGAGGACATCTTTCATGATGATACAGCTTGGAGTGCCTGACAATGGCAACTCTATGCGTTCCTTCACAACTGCACCTACACATAAATAAACAAAAGTGAGCCATCCAATAGATAATATTTAGTTATTAATTGTTAGATAGATTTTTAAAATCCCACTGTCAGCTATAGAGATTAAGATGAATCATAATCACATACACATACATTTAAGGTCTGATACACCCAGGATTTGGAGTTTTTACTCCATTGTGTATTTCCAACGTAATGAGATTGTCTGGCCACCGACAAATGTGCTACAAGTTTGGTTACACAACCCACGTCGAAAATCCCATAGAGACCCATAGAAAACCAAAAGGAAATTTCTGATGGTTTCTGATGGTTTTGTTGGTTTCTATTGGTTTCCTATAGGAACCCATAGAAGTTCCATATGAAGCACAGCTGTTCAAATGTGCACCCATAAAAACCCATAAAACCCATAGAAAATCCAGTAAAGCCCATTCAATAATTCAAGGGTGCCATGCTACTATCCTGTTGGTCATATTGGTTTCTATTGGATTCCTATAATGGATCCCATACACCAATCCAATGATGAAACCAATAGATTCTATAAACAGTACTATTGGGTTTTGGTTGTTTCTATTGGTTCTATTGGTCCTATTGGTTTTTGGATGTTTCTATAATTGGTTTCTATTGGTCCTATTGGTTTTTTGATGTCTCTATTGGTTTCTATTGGTTTCTATAGGTCCTAATCAATCATGAATATTCATGAATAACAATAATCTAAAATATGAAAACTAGTGGAAATAGATAAATACATTTAGATTTGGGATTAAGCTTTGAACTGTAATAGAAATTGTACTTACATTAACTATTGTAATGTTGTACACAATAATTTCAAAAGGCATTTTCATATTTCATTAATAAAAGTGTAAATTAGTTTTAATAATAAAAGTGTAATCTAGTTTGTAACCATTTTAATAGCACTACAACTATGTCCCTATATATAATGAATGTGATACAATTGCTTAGTAGCTAGGTATAGGATATAGGATGTAGGTTATAGGATTTAGGATTTATAGGAGTAGGATAGGATTAATAATTAGGATTAATAATGTCATGTGATTGTTCCTGTAGACCCACATCATTTCCAGCATTTCTTCTTATATTAATCTTATAGTTCATTAATTTATTTCTTATTGGTCCTATAAGACACCTTTAGCATTTTATATACAGGTAGGTCCTATAGAAACATACAGGATTTCTTATTGGTCCTATAGAAACCTACAGGATTATCAGTCCCATAATGAGACACCCATAGGAATTCTAGGAATTCAGTGGTTTACTCTGAACTTCAAGACATCTTTCATGATGATACAGCTTGGAGTGCCTGACAATGGCAACTCTATGCGTTCATTCACATTAATCCTATCCTACTCCGATATTATATCCATATGAATTCTATGCATGGGTGCCCCATATACCATTTCCATATAGAATCCTATAGACTTATGGGTCTCTATGGGACCTATAGAAATTCTGTCTATAGGATTTTTGACCTGGGAATACAGAGGGGGTTTAAACCATGGTTTAAACCAAACCTCCTTTGTGAATTCTGGCCTATAGGTGCACAAAGGGCAGCATCACCAAAAAGTGTATCAAGATACACTTCCATACAAAAAATGAACGAAATCTGTCAAGAAATGCAGAAGTAAGAGTGCAAGAAAATGGACAAATGACCTTTGATCCTATAAAGGACGGAACAATGAGGGCAGCATCACCAAAAAGTAAATATGTGTAGATTATACAAAGTTACATCTCCATACAAAATTCGAAAGAAATCCATTCAGAAATGTGGCCTGCAGAGTACACTCACGCCATCCCCTGAAGTATGACCTTTGACCCTATAAAAGACGGGACACTGGTGGCAGCATCACCAAAAACTAGGTTTTTAGATTGCACCATGAGACACCTTCATGCAAAATTTGAACGAAATACATTGAGAAATGTGACCGCCAGAGCGCACACAAACTATCCCCAAAAATGTGGCCTTTTACCCTATAAAAGACTGAACACTCTGGACAGCATCACCAGAAATTATAGGTGTCCAGATTTTACCAAGATACACCTCCAAAGTTTGAAAGAAATCCGTCGAGAAATGTGACCGCTAGAGCGCACACAAGAATGTGACGCGGTGGCGGCGTAACGCTCGGCATTCTGCCGGGGAATACAATAATATTATAAAATGGGTTTAAGAATGTAGCCATCCTGATTAGTCAAATAACACCACGTGACCACGCAAAAAAAAAGTGATAACATACAACAACTAGATGAGTCTTCGACCGTGCCCGGTCGGAATTTATGCCTCCGCCATCACCAGATTGGAAATGTATGGCATACATGTACACTCTAAAAAAGAATTGGTCAAACAAAATGACAAATTTTTAAAATTAAAATGCACAGGATTTCATTTTCAAATAAAAAAACTTACAATCATCAAATACACCAAGGAAATAGATATTTTATAGCAAATAGACCACTGTCCCCTTGAAATTTCTAAAATACATGTAGGTAGGCCTAGACTCCATACATCACGAACCATTTTTATGTATATAATGACCTCTATGACCCTAAAATCTAATCAGTTCATCGTCCCTCACATATGCATACATGGGCCAAGTTAGAGGTTGATCTGTCAAACAGTTCTTCAGTTATTGCGAGAACTAACCATTTTTATGTACATAATTACCTCTGTGACATTTGACCTTTGACCTTGAGACCCCAAAATCTAATCAGTTCATCGTCCCTCCCATATGCATACATGGGCCAAGTTACAAGCTGATCCGCCAAACGGTTCCTAAGTTATCACAAGAACGAACCATTTTTATGTATATAATGACCTCTATGACCTTTGACCTTGAGACCCCAAAATCTAATCAGTTCATCGTCCCTCCCATATAAATACATGGGCCAAGTTAGAAGCTGATCCGCCAAACGGTTCCTAAGTTATCACAAGAACGAACCATTTTTATGTATATAATGACCTCTATGACCTTTGACCTTTGACCTTGAGACACCAAAATCTAATCAGTACATCGTCCCTCCCATAGGCATACATGGGCCAAGTTTCAAGCTGATCCACCAAACGGTTTTCAAGTTATCGCGAGAATGAAAAGGGGACTGACGGACGGACGGACGACCCAAAAACAATGCCTCCGGCACCACCCCAGTAGTTTTCGGAAGTGTGAAAATATATTTTTTCCCTATTTTTTCCCTATTTTATTCCTATTTAAACGAAAATAGGCCTATTTTTTTCCTATTTTCTTTGGAAAATATGAAAAAATTAGATCTATTTTGGGGCTATTTTTTATTTTTTCCTTATTTAATTCCTATTCTAAGGAAAATAGGCCTATTTTTATTGTATTTCCCTCGGAAGTAGGAAGAAAATAGAAGTAATTTTAGGCTATTTTTTTTATTTTTCACCTATTTTCTTCCTATTCTAAGGAAAATAGGCCTATTTTTATTGTATTTCCCTCGGAAATAGGAAGAAAATAGAAGTAATTTTAGGCTATTTTTTTATTTTTCACCTATTTTCTTCCTATTTCAGGAAAATAGGCCTATTTTTATTGTATTTCCCTCGGAAATAGGAAGAAAATGGAAGTAATTTTAGGCTATTTTTTTATTTTTCACCTATTTTATTCCTATTTCAGGAAAATAGGCCTATTTTTATCCTATTTCCCATGGAAAATATAATAGAAATAGGCCTATTTTGAGGCTATTTTCTGATTTTTTCCTATTTTTTAGACCTCATTTCTCTCCGGACTATTTTTTCCCTAGTTTTTGCACTTTTCATTTTTGTCAAAAAATAGTTTTATCCTATTTTTCAGACTAGCTCTAGTTTCATCCTAGTTTTCTCATTATTCTAAAACTAGTTTTGTACTATTTTCCAAACTTTTATCTTTCCCCATGATCCAGCACTAGTTTTATCCTATTTTCCAAACTTTATTTTTTCCAGCACTATAGTTTTATTCTAGTTTCCTGACTTCTGTACTTTTCCAACACTAGTTTTATACTATTTTCCAAACTATTGGTTTCTATAGGTCCTAATCAATCATGAATATTCATGAATAACAATCTAAAATATGAAAACTAGTGGAAATAGATAAATACATTTAGATTTGGGATTAAGATTTGAACTTTGATAGAAATTTTACTTACATTAAACTATTGTAATGTTGTACACAATTTCAAAAGGCATTTTCATACTTCATTAATAAAAGTGTAAATCAATTTTAATAATAAAAGTGTAATCTAGTCAGTAACCATTTTTTTTATAGCACTACAACTATGTCCCTATATATAATGAATGTGATACAATTGCTTAGTAGCTAGGTATAGGACATAGGATGTAGGCTATAGGATTTATAGGAGTAGGAGAGGATAGGATATGATTACAAGATAGGATTAATGAAATAATCAATAATGTCATATGATTGTTCCTGTAGACACCCACATCATATCTTCTTATATTAATCTTATAGATAATTATTTTATTGGTTTTGTAGATTTTTCCTATTTTCTCCCTAGTTTTTCCCTATTACATTGCATTTTCTCAATTAGATTCAATCTATTTTCTGCTTAGTTTTCCACTATTTTATTCTTGTTTTTGTCCTATTTTTTCTGTAGTTTCCCATTATTCAATTCCTATTTCCTCCTATTTTATCCTATTTCTCAATCAAATTTTATCCTATTTTCTGTCTAGTTTTCCACTATTTTATTTCTATATTTTTCCTATTTTCCATCTCCCACTATTTTCTTCAACGTGTTTTCCCCTATTTTCTACCTAGTTTTCACCTAATTTAATCCTATTTCCATCCTATTTTTGTTTTTTTCCTATTTCCGGAATAATTTCGAAGGACTATTTTCTTTCTGGTTTTATCCTATTTTCTTGGAATAAAAATAGGGAAAAATAGGGGAAAAAATAGGAAAAATGTGTTTCAATCCTATTTTTATCCTATTACAAGTAGCTATCTCTACGCTATACAAAATAGGAAAAAAATAGGAAAAAAATATATTTCCGTTGGTAATTTTTTTGTATTTTTTTCCTATTTTTACCCTATTTCATTTCGACTTGGGCACCTACGGTGGGCGGAGGCATAAAAAGGCTCTAAAGCACGGCTGAGCCGCGGGTACGTGTACCTCTGGTGCGTGCAAACTTAAAACGCAATGAAATTGTAAAATCAGCACTGATTTTCTTATTTACTATATAATAATAATAATAATAATTTGATTTATATAGCGCTTTTTGCTAGAGGTACAAAGCGCTTTAAACATAGATAAATTTACATTACACTACTAAATAATACTCGTTACATTACAGTACATTACATTACATTAGACATAAATGGAATAACTGGACCTAGAAATCTCATGCTTTATGTTTGGACTGAGGGTAAAGTACTGTTTTCAGTTGAAGTTTAAAAGAATTAACAGAATTTAAATTTCTCAGATGCTTTGGTAATCGATTCCAGCATTTAGGACCTGTGACAGAGAAAGCTTTGGAACCTACATTTGTGCGAGTACGGGGTACATTAAGAACAGTTGCAGAATCAGACTGGGATCTAAGATTGTATGAAGTAGGGCGAACATGAACAAGATCAGCTAGATATGAGGGTGCTTCATTGTGTAGGGATTTAAATGTAATCAGAGCAGTTTTGTATTCAATTCTTTGGGGAACAGGTAACCAATGCAAATCATGGAGTAAAGGGGAAGTATGGGTGTTCTTCGGCTTTTTATAAATAAGGCGAGCAGCTTGGTTTTGAAGGAGTTGGAGGGTATGGACATTCTTTGTTGTGGTGTTGGACAAAAGACTGTTACAGTAATCTAATCTTGATAGAATTAAGGCACGAACAGCCGCATGAGTGGTGTTGTCATCCATATATTTCCTTATCAGCCGCAGGTTTCGGAGGTGAAATTTGACAGTTCTAGAAACATTTATGACTTGTGCATCATGGCACAATCTACTGTCAAATATGACTCCAAGAAGTTTAAGGGCTGATGAAGGTTTTAGAGTGACATCACCAAACCTGATCTCAGTTAACGACAGTCGCTGTTGGTAAGCCTGTGATGAAACAATTAAAAATTCAGTTTTAGATTGATTGATTCTGAGTTTATTGAGAGTCATCCAAGCATAAACATCATCCAATACTTCTGTCAGCTTTGCCACCACAGACTGGACAGATTCTAAGGAGCTGGGGTCGCATGTCAGGTAGATCTGAATATCGTCAGCATACATGTGGTAGTTAACGTTATGCTTGCTGAAGATGTCAACAATCGGTTGCAGATACATGGTAAAGAGCACGGGGCCTAATACCGAGCCTTGGGGGACTCCATATTGAAGCTTGACATCAGGAGATTGGGAGTCGTCAACACAAACTGACCATGTCCTGCTGTTCAGGTATGACTTGAACCATTTCAGAGACAAATCAGTTATTCCAAATTTTGTTTGAAGACGATCGATCAATATTCCATGATCAAGCGTGTCGAACGCGGCAGATAGATCGAGTGACAAAAGGAAGGTGGCCTGTTTGTTGTCAAGGGCTCGAGAGATGTCGTTCTGCAGAAGTAGAAGTGATGTTTCTGTGCTATGACACCTTTTGTAGGCCGACTGCTTAGGATCCGTCAGTTCATTTTGATCCAAGTATTCACTGAGCTGCTTGGCTACAACTTTTTCCAAGACCTTTGCCAGGAAGGGAATGTTGGATATGGGTCTATAATTACCCAATGCATTTTTATCTGCAGTCTGTTTTTTTAGAACTGGGGTAACCGTAGCAACTCCAAGACATTGAGGAAAAATGCCAGTTGAGGGATGCATTCACAGTCTCAACAATGAAAGGCATGAGGACAGGAATGTGCTGCTTAAGGAGCCATGTAGGTAAAGGATCAAGTGAGCAAGTCTTATTAGGTATCTTTCTGATTATATCTTCCAAGTTCTTGGCAGACACATTCTCGAAGTGTGAGAGGTTAGCAAACAACTCACTCGATGTATGTTGTAATACAGGAGGACCTACATTGAGATCATCAATGCATTTTCTAATGTTTTCCACTTTTGTTGCGAAGAATGAACTGAAGGTTACTGCGAGTTCATGAGAAGAGTCAGAATCAGGCAATACATGTTTCTTGTTGTAAAGGAGTTCTTTGATTCCCTTGAACATTTCTTTGACAGACGACTTTTCAAAAAGTTCATGAAACCATCCCTTCTTTGCATCAACTACAGCCTCTGATACTGCAGACTTTGCAGCATTGTAGGTGGTAGGATCAGTTTCAGGATCACGTTTGAAGGCTTTGCGAAATTTCCTCTCTTCACTCCTCTTGGCACGTTTGGCTGCACTTACTTCTGTATTGTACCACCGAGGACGATCACGCGTAGCGGTCTTTTCCAGACGGATTGGAGCCCGGACATCAAGAACATCTCTGATGTCACTCTCAATGTCTAAAATTAGCTCATTCAGACCCATTGAGGTACGGTCTTTTTGAAGCTTTGCAGAGATGTCAGACGCAAAGGCATTGTGATCAAAGTTTTTGAACTTGCGTACTTGTTTCAGTTTATTATCCAGAGCAGGTCTTCCATATCGAATAGTACATGCAATAGCATAGTGATCAGAGGTAAGAGTCGGGTCAATTTGTAGAGTACACAGCAGATTCTCCTCCTCTCTTGCGATGACAACATCAATGATATGTCCATGTCTGTGGGTGCGTTCAGTGATGTATTGTTTGAGACCATTTGATTGCAGCATATTATTGACTCGTGTTGCATCATACTTGCCAGGATCATCAAAGTGGACATTAAGATCCCCCATGATGACTAGCTTTCCCGGAAAGCCATTCAAGTCTTCAACAAACAGTTGTAGAGTACACAGCAGATTCTCCTCCTCTCTTGGACATTCAAGTCTTCAACAAACAGTTGTAGAGTACACAGCAGATTCTCCTCCTCTCTTGGACATATAAATCTATATACCTACCTATTATGCCTGTAGTCTTGACTACGGGACCCCTTCGAGAATTTAACACACATGAGTCACAATATTGTGCGCACCCCCCGTAATCCTATTGTCCCCTTCGCCACTCACGCGCGTCAACATGCTACGGCCATCTTCCTCTTTTGCGAGCAATCCCAAGTAGAAACATGTTGCTTGCAAGGTGAGGGGAAGGAGGGAGGGTCATAGGTAGGTATATAGATTTATATAGTAAATAAGAAAATCAGTGCTGATTTTACAAATTTACTGCAATAAATCATATATACCTACCTATTATGCCAGACCAGCGCCAACTCAAAGACCGGGAGGCATGTTTCGAGCAGAAGGGAATAGGATTACACCAAAGACTACAAAGAAGACACAGCGGCCTTCAAGGTGGCTGACGCAAACAAAGCTTCACCTGCGGGAACATCCCTAAGGTAGCAAGAAACGAAGGAATTGGGCGAACGCCAATAAGCAGCCTTCAAAATATCAACAAGCGCCACACCTTGAAACAGAGCCCAAGAAGTGCTGACACTACGAGTATCATGAGCACGAGGCTTACTGTCGGATAAAAGAGCCTCTGTGCCAGCGGCCCTAATAGCTTCAACGATCCATCTAGAGATGGAATCAAGAGAGGCAGGAGAAAAAGGCTCTCTAGTGATCAGGAACAACTGATCATCCTTACGATAAGACTTAGTCTTATCAATATACCATTTGAGAGCCCTTACAGGACACCAAACTTTGTCCTCACGCACCGAAGAAAAGTTAGAAAGCGGACAAAGAAAAATCTCAACAGGGCCAGAGGCAGCTGTCTGATTCTTGGCAACAAAAGAAGCCCTAGGAATCAATCTAACACCTTTTCTCTCCCAGCGAACATGACCAGGAGTAAGACAGAGAGCATGAAGGTTACTGCGCCTCTGCCCAGAGGCAATAGCTACCAAAAAGAGCGTCTTAACTGTAAGATGCTGAAGCGAAGCTTCACCTAACGGTTCGAAAGGAGGTTTCGCCAAGGCCTCCAGGACCTTAGGCAGACTCCAAGACGGCACTAACTTAGAAAAAGAAGGTCGTTTCAGAAAGAACGAACGAATCAAACCACTTAGTAGCGGGGAATTGGAAATCCCCGAACCATCCGATAAACCCGAATGAATGGCCCCGATCGCCGAACGGTAGCCTCGGATAGTAGAGATAGATCTCCCTTTGTCAAATAATGAGATTAAGAAATCCGCAATTGAACCAATAGGAGCCTTAGAAGGGGTTTGATTTCTCTCTTTGCACCAAAGGAAAAAGACCGAGAGACGGGAATTGTAAATTTCCCTAGTAGAAAACCTACGACTGGACATTAAAAAGTCCGCGGCTCTATCAGAGAGACCCGACTGTCTTGCAGATTCCCTGACAGGGGCCAAGCAGTCAAATGAAGAGACTCCGGACTGTGGTGAAGAATCCCCGATAGGGGCTGCAACACCAGATCCGCTCTTAACGGGAGAACGAATGGTTGAGCCCTTAGGAGGCTCACAAGTTCTGGAAACCAATTCCTCCTGGGCCAAAAGGGAGCTATTACGAGCACCCGCGCCCGATCTTCCCTGATTTTCCGCAAGACACGCGGAATCAGTTGGAAGGGAGGAAAGGCGAATCCCTGAAGGTTCTCCCAGCCGAGGGAGAAAGCATCGAGAGCCCATGCTCCCTGATCGGGAACACGGGAGCAATACTTCGGCAGCTGGTGATTTAGCACCGACGCAAATAGATCCACTTCCAGTGGACCTAGGCAACTGCGAATGCGGCAAAATACCTCCGGATGGAGCGTCCATTCCGATGGAAGATACCTGCCCCGAGACAGAAAATCCGCAATGAGGTTTTCCCGACCGGGGATGAAAGAGGCCACGGGTGTGATTGCCATGCGACGACACCACCTCCACAGCTGAGCTGCTAGGGCATTCAGGGCAACCGAACGAGTGCCTCCCTGCCGATTGATATATGCCGCCACAGTAACATTGTCCGTGAGAATCAGAACCGAACGACCGAGAAGTCGACTTCTGAAATGGAGCAAGGTCAACAGAACTGCCATAAACTCCAGGACATTGATATGAGGAAGAGTCCCAAGATGAGACCAATCCCCCGCAACCGTGCTGCCGTTGCAGTGTCCTCCCCACCCCAACCGAGAGGCATCCGTCGAAACCGATATCGACGGAAGAGGGGCAGAGAAGGACCTGCCTCGCGCGAGAAACACCTCGCTCGTCCAACAAGAGAGAAGAGACTTGATCCTTACTGGTACTGGAATCCAGACCAAAAGAGAGTCTTTTCCCGGCTTGAAGAACCTGAGGAGATGTCTCTGAAAGGGTCTCATGAGGAGCCGGCAGTCCTCTAAAACATCGACTAGACTGGCTAGATAACCTAGAAACTGAAGCCACTGTCTGGCCGAGACTCTTCTGGCCAGCAAAAACTTGCGAGCCGCAGAGACAATGGTGAGAATCCTGTCTCGACTGGGCCGAGCCAACTGATTCCTTATGTCTAACACCGCCCCCAGAAAAACTGGGCTGCGAGTGGGAACTAACTCTGACTTTTCCCAATTTATTAGGAAACCTAAGTCTTGAGTAAGAGAGACGAGCAAACGAGTCTCGTCCAACAAACGATCGCGCGACTCCGCAAGGAGAAGCCAATCGTCCAGGTAACAAAACAACCGCAGGCCGCGACGCCTCAGAGAGGCCGCTAGCACCGCTACAACTTGAGTAAAAACCCGAGGGGCCGGGCGCAGCCCGAAGGGAAGAGCACGAAAACGATAAGTCTCCGAGAGGAAGGAGAACCCCAGAAGATCGCGAGATGCGCGATGAATGGGAAAGAGGAAATACGCATCTTCGAAAACTATCAAGACCGCGTAGTCCTTCCTCTTGATCAACGGGAGAATGGAGGCGAGAGTCTCCATCCGAAAATGTACTGAAGTTTTCCCGAGCGCTTGGGAATAACAAAAGTCGGAGAAAGGGAAAAAGACAGCCTGTGAGGTGACCGAGTTCCTATAGCACCTCCGGGGAGCGGGGCGGACAGATCTATGAAGAATCCGTCTCGTCCGTCAAAGAGAACAAAAGCGTCCCCGGAGATGGCCTCCCAAGCGGGGAGAAAGGAACGAAGACAGCCACCAACCAAACATGACGCTCAAAAGAAGCACCGCTTCAATGCGTCCAAAATCCAGCTAGAAATCCTCCGCAAGAGAAAAACGCTCGGAGGAATCCCGCTGCCTGAACCCAAGCAAAGTCGAACCCTGCGCGCGGGTTGACTAAAAGTCAGGGAAAGTTTAGAACAAAGCAATCGCTTCTACCCCACAAAGGGAGAGCAACTAAGGCTCTGCCTGCCCCAGCGATTCGGAAACCGAAGCTTGAGAGGCCACTTCCAAAACTGGATCCGCCTGAAATGATCGTGACAAAGAATCACGAACAAAGGCCGAAACGGTCGGATTCACGCATGAACCGCCATAAGCCTCCTCACCCGACGGAGCCCCGAGGCTGCGAGACTAGGAGGCGCATGTGATCCCATCACAGACAAAGAAGAATAAACCATAAAAGGCTAATTAGTCTCGATGTCCGACCCCAAAAAAAGGACAAGAGCAGGGGAAGTGAATCCTGGTACAAGGGACCAACCCTGAGTCTGGGCAAAGCCCATCTCACACTGAACATCTCAGCTTGAGAGACCGGAGGGTTAGCTAAACCCGATGGGCAAGAGGCAGGCAAAGCCTTGCCTCTTTTAGCCCCTTCCCTAGGCTTCTGATTGGCCCAAAAAGAGCCTAAGTCGAAACCTGCTTTTCAGAGCGTTTATTCGGTTTCGTTCGGATCCCCGAAGCCCTTCGGGAACACGAACCGAACCCTCCGCTGAGGGACGCTCACCTCCCTTTATGGGAGAAGTGCGCTGAGGGTATTGAACCCAAAGACGCGCACCAATTACCCATATCGGCCGAGCAAGGAGATGCAACAGCCATGGGCCGGACGCCAAGGCGTCAACGCGAAGTCGAACCCTGCGCGCGGGTTGACTAAAATTCAGAGAGATATCTGGATAACAAAACAATCGCTTCCACCCCACAGAGGGCGAGCGATTGAGACTCCGCCTGCCCAAGCGATTCAAAAACGAAGCTTGAGAGGCCACCTCCAAATCTGGTTCCACCCGAGTGGAAAGAGACAAAGGAACGCTAACAAAGGCCTCAGCAGGCAGAGCCCCGCATGGTTCAACGAAAGTCTCCTCGCCCAGCGGCGCCCCAAGGGCCGCGGGAATAGGAGGCACATGCGAAACCGACTCAGACAAAGACGAATCCAACACAAAAGGCTGATTAGTCTCAAAGTCAGACCCCTGAATAGGGACAGAAGTCAGGGTTGAAGTAGCCGGTACAAAGGACCAACCCTGATTCTGAGCAAAAGCCCGCATCATGCTGAACATGTCAGCTTGAGAGGAGCTAGCTGGGTTAGCCAGGCCAGACGGGCAAGAGGCCGGCAAAGCCTTGCCACTTTTTGCCTTCTTCTTGGCTGGCTCGACAAGAGTCGTAGCCGAAACCCTTTTGTTAGAACGCTTAATCGGATTCGTTCGGATCTCCGAAGCCACTTCGGAAACACGAACCGATCCCTCCGCGGAGGGACGTTCACTTCCCAAAAAGGGATTGGAGCGCTCATGGCGTAAGCCTAGAGAATCGCCCAAATCACCCATATTGGCTAAGCAAGAAGATGCAGTAGCCATGGGTTGGGAGCTAAAAGCTCCCAGTGCGTGGGCAGACCGAGATGACTCGGTATGTGCCCGATGACTACTAAAGGCGTGTGAACCCGCTATTGGACCGCTCGAAAGCAGCAATAGGGGAGCACTAGTAGTCACGCACTCAGGTGAAAACACCTGTTGCTCCGAAGAGCGTCCATAATTGTTAGCTCGAGCATTCCCATCAGCTGGCACCTGAGACAGCCCAGAAAGTACTCGTTCCCCCATATGGCGTTTGCCGGGGGCTAGGGTTTGAGAACCCAGACCAACATGGACTAAGCCCGTGGGTTGCCCTGCAGTAGTGGGGCGCGTCTCCCCTAACGGATCAGAGCGAGTGAACGCTACCGTACGGGAAACCTGATTTCAGGAGCGCTGTGACTATACGTCCTATCTCGTCGGGGGCGAGCAAGAAAGAGGAAGATGGCCGTAGCGTGTTGACGCGCGTGAGTGGCGAAGGGGACAATAGGATTACGGGGGTGCGCACAATATTGTGACTCATGTGTGTTAAATTCTCGAAGGCGTCCCGTAGTCAAGACTACAGGCATAATAGGTAGGTACATGTATATATGATTTATTGCAGTAAATTCGCGTAGTTTAATTGTCATTTTAGCTCAGGGATTACATGCGCGCACTGAAACGCCATGACTTTTGTTGGCTGCGCTTCTGTGATGTCATCCAGGAAAGCAAATGGCAGCCTCCATGACTGTGCGACTCTTGGCGTTTCTATGGGGTTCGTAACCATTTTTATAGACTTCATAATCATATTGCCGACCCGTTTTATAAAACTATTAATACATGGCTGTAACACGCAGGTTTTTATCGTGGTGTCAATCGTGTATAGTACACCATGATAAAAACCTTTGTGTTGCCAGATCGCACCAATGCACTCCCAACCATGTATTAATAGTATACCGTAAAACAGGGTGAATTACATTACCAGCGGGAAAATGTTTTGGTGCCATGGATATCCCTCCTGAAACCTTTCTCTTAAAATATAAAAAAATTACATCAATATCTGATTTAATTTTTACATAGAATAGTATGATTGTTCTGTGGTGAATAGAAACAGAATTGATATTCATGACATGTATGTGCATTAAACTGTTACCTGTATATCAAGACCCTTAACTTTATAAGAGAAGCAGTTTGAATTATTAGGTATTTGAAAAGGCAATGATTTCAGAGGCATCTGAACGCATTATTATGAATTTAAATGACAAAGGCCCATCTTTGAAATCATTACAGGCATCCAAAGGGTACCGTGTGTTAGTGAAACTGGATTGTAGTACATGTATATTTAAAGGGCAATCCCACCTTGGTAATAACAATTTGTGTGAAAGCAGAGAAATGAAAACTAGATGAATCTTCGACCGCACACGGTCAGAATTTATGCCTCCGCCATCACCAAATTGGAAATGTATGGCATACATGTACACTCTAAAAAGGATTGGTCCAACAAAATTACAAATCTTTTCACTTAAAAAGCACAGGAGACAGAAAATTTATTTCATTTCATTTCCATCCCATACAAATAAAAAACTTACCATTGATGACTTACAATCATCAAATACACCAAGGAAATAGATATTTCATAGCAAATAGACCACTGTCCCCTTGAAATTTCTAAAATAGGTAGGCCTAGACTCCATACATCATGAACCATTTTCATGTATATAATGACCTCTATGACCTTTGAACTTTGACCTTGAAACCCTAAAATCTAATCCGTTCATCGTCCCTCACAAGTTAGAAGCTGATCCGTCAAACAGTTCTTCAGTTATCGCGAGAACTAACCATTTTTATGTACATAATTACCTCTGTGACCTTTGAACTTTGACCTTGAGACCCCAAAATCTAATCAGTTCATCGTCCCTCACATATGCATACATGGGCCAAGTTAGAAGCTGATCTGTCAAACAGTTCTGAAGTTATTGCGAGAACGAACCATTTTTATGTACATAATGACCTCTGTGACCTTTGACCTTTGACCTTGAGACCCCAAAATCTAATCAGTTCATCGTCCCTCCCATATGCATACATGGGCCAAGTTACAAACTGATCCAAAAAACGGTTTTGAAGTTATCGCGAGAACGAAAAGGGGACGGACGGACGGACGACCGGAAAACATAATGCCTCCGGCACCACCTACGGTTGGCGGAGGCATAAAAACAAAAAAAACCCAGGATGGTGAAAGTTTGAAAGAATCTGACAAGGAATAAAAAAGTTATTGAAACTGAGATCACTAAATCTATGCGAATCTCAAATTGGCAATTTGGTGAGTCGATTGTGACATATTGGTGGTCATCTCTCCCATTTATCTTACTAGTTTTTTACACTAAAATATCATTAATTTGCTGTTTTCTCCTAAGTGCCTTTTCCCTTGGGCAGTACTCAAAATATGTTGTAGATAGCATAATGCTATAGGTCCTCATAAAAGAAAAAGATCCTACTGGGTAATACATTTTGAAAAAAACATTTGTATTGGAGCAAATGAGGGATTTGTCTGCCACTACATCACAATGACATTACAGATTCGGCCAATTTGAAATTCCCATATGCATAGTAATTACAACTTTCCAAAATTCATAACTTTGTTATAGCTTGTCCGATTTCATTAAAACGTTAATCAATCTGCTTTTCTGATTTTTCCTCTTTCTTCCACAAAACTTGCCATTAAGGTTGGATTTCCCTTTGCTTCTTGTTTTAATACTGTTGGCATGGTGGCTTAAGAACTGTCTGATTACAAAAATAATAGGGAACAACAGGCATACATGTATATTGGCAATAAACAACAGATGTTGGTTAATGGTTGGGGGGGGGGGGGGGTCAGGAAACTAGTATTTTAATTTTTTTTTTTTTATAAAAGTAATGGCCACATGAGTATCTAATGGATAATCCTACTTGGAACATGTGTGGAATACCTTTAGATTAATTTAATAACTTATTGTGTCAAATATTGTTTACCAAACTATGCCTGACAGGGTGTCAGGGTTCTTGAGGGGCCTGGAAATGACTGTTATTAAGAATGTTGTTGAGTTTTCAGGCTTCCCCGTTATTCATACCTCCATTTACATCTGAAATATCATTATTACATTTTTATAATCTGTTCCTATTCACCCATCCTTTATTTTTTTAACTGTAGTATCTTTCGATATAAAATATACTTCCTGTTGTCTAACTGTGCTTGGTTGGATTCCCACAGCTAATGAAAATGATATAACTAATGCAAATTCAATGTACTTTTCTGTTCAAATTTAAGAGAGAAACAAAATTTACATTGAATAGGTCCAAAATAGTCCAGTATCGTTACTGACTTTCAAATGCAATGTATTCTTTCACTGATTTTCAGAGGAATTATCACTCAAAATGTCCATTCAGTATTCTAGCAGATAGGTCCAGGAATGTTGCTTAGACCTTCCTATCCAACTCCTTGTCTCCTTCAACACAAATTTGGGAGGGTTAGGGTCAAGAGACAGAACATGCCACACCATTGGTATTCTCCAACCTTATTCTTATATTTTCTTTCAATAAGAAATAGGTTTTTAAGCACAGCTTACATGTGTTGGGGGACAATGCAATAATGTAACAATTTTCCCATTTATGCACTTTCCAAAGAATTCTATGTTGAATTTAAAGGCAATAACAAAAACAAGCTGCTGTAAATTTCAAGGATCTTTAAAGTATGCTTGTTTTTCTAATAATTTTGAACAAAAATTGTTTAAAAACTTTTTAATCTTCTTTAACCAGTTTGAGTCTTTAAATCATCACAACAAAAAACAAGTACAATCTTAAGTATCAAAACATTTATCAACACCAACCTGGCATGTACTTGCCCTCTCCACAGTATAAGACAGCCTTAATACCATAGGATCTAGAAATTATGGCACAGTGAGGTATTGTGAAGGTCACTGGTGACTTGAAGACCATTCCATTAGGGCCTAAACACTGCACACCAAAGCAGACTGACATCTCTTCCTTCCTATCCCCAAGATTAGGAGTATCTGTCAGGACACGAAGAGATATGTCCTGTGGCATTTCGCTGTCAATTGCACCAGGAGGGATCTCAAGTTCAATCCCGAATGAATTTAGTTGTAGTTTCTCGCCTTCCACTCCCACTGATTTGTGACACTCCATCTCAATTGGTGGGACATTATCTTCATCTGGCAATAGATAATAAAAATGAACACTGTAATACTCCATTTGCCCACTCACTATGATAGAAAACTTCTCCACTGCAATGGTCATCTGGAAAAGTTTGTAACGTACTTCATGTCGATTGAGAGCTACATTACATATACATGTACATGTATCTTACATAAAAAATAAAGCAAACTAAAGGGTATTTTTTTCCTCTCAAAAAACCAATCATCATCCCTACTTTTGAACGACAAGTACAGGTATATGTAAATGTATAAATGTAATGTAAATGTAACTGAATGTGCACTAATGAAGGTTTAACAAATTACAACATTATTTTCACTGAAAACATTTCATACAAGTACCATTAAAAATTTGTCCCCAAATATTTATATGATACGGAAGCACATACATGTAAATTGTATGTAAGATTATGCATTTGTATAGACTACACTGACATGTTCCAAATGATATGTTAATTGTCTTCTGATGAATCCTTTAATAAAGGTATTTGATAGCATTGCAAAATTTGACAAATACAGTTTGAAAGTGGTTCAATGATATATAATCCTACTATTAGAAGTATAATTAGTGACATTTGAAAGTAAGAGAGAAAATGGAGCTCATTTACTATTTAAAAAAAGAGAAAATATTTGTGGTTTTGAAATCAAAATTATGGTTGAAATAACGGCAGAATAATCAAGTACGTGATTACACTTAACTGAATGTCATACAGTTGCACTATTTGTACTAAGATATAGTTGCTAATTGGAACTAGAAGTTAGCACAAGTGCTAGTCCAGCCTAGTTCCATTCTTTTTGGCAAGATGCTTGCTTTATTTTCTTTATATCAACATATTAGTTTCATCTTGTATTCACAAATATTAAAAGACAATACAGTATAGTTTACATTTCTTGAGGAGAGAAAATATCACAAGCAGTGAATTCTGTTTTTCAAATTATAATTACAGAAATAACGTTTGATTTAAAAAAAGAATCTATTTTTACACAAATAATTAAGATTCACTATCAGATGTATGAAGTATACAGTAGAGTGAAAATTGAAAAAAATGTTTAGCAAATGTAATATTACAGATTACAAGTAATACATGAATAGATCAATTCAAAAAAAGAAAAAAGAAAAAGAGATGCAATTAAACAAACATTAAAGCTTAATCCTAAGCTATAAAGATCATCAAATACATGTATATGATAAATGGAGTATAGAAAAAACAGTTGAGTTTTAAGCTCACAACATCAATTACATTGAAGGTTGCTTGATAGTTGTCTACTAAAGGTTGACCTTGAAGATGTAAATCTGATTGCATGTGGAAGACTATATTCCATAGCTTTGTTCCAACAAACGAAATGCTAAACTGTCCTTGCCTTGTCTTACATTTTGGTACACAGAGTAACCCATTTTCCTTCCCTCTTGTTGCATATCTGTGCTGTATGATCTGACAATATTCTACTAGTGAGTGTGGTAATTTACCTTTCACCAGGTCATACATAAATGTTGATACGTAAAGTTCATGGAGTTGAAAAATATTGAGTATTCCTAGGCTTTGGAAAAGAGGTTTTGAGTCTGTTCTAATCGGACTAAAAGTGATTGCCCTCATTGCCATTTTTTGACAAATATATATACAATTTAGATTACTTTTGTAAGTACTCCCCCACACCTCTATTCCATAAGAGATGTGAGGCTGTATAAAAGTCTTGTATAATAACACAAGTATATGCTTTGGTACAAAATGTCTTAACTTAAACAGAATGCCTACTTTTTTGCGTATGCACTTGTTTATTTTCTGAATATGTTCTTTCCATGAAAGGTGGCAATCAATTTGAATGCCTACAAATGGTGCAACAGATACCTCACTAATGTCTGACCCTGATATTCTCACAGATCCTTTCTGATGTATTGCACGACCTTTTGATTTAATAACCATGTAATTTGTTTTCTGTAAGTTAATTGTGACTTGATTTGCATTACACCATTCCTGGACCTTCTCTAAATTTTCACTTATCAGTTCTACGTCAATTTCCTTTTGTTTAGTGTCAAAGGTATGAAACAGGTTTGTAAAATCAGCACTGATTTTCTTATTTACTATATAAATCTATATACCTACCTATATATTATGCCAGTAGTCTTGACTACGGGACCCCTTCGAGAATTTAACACAAATGAGTCACAATATTGTGCGCACCCCCCGTAATCCTATTGTCCCCTTCGCCACTCACGCGCGTCAACACGCCACGGCCATCTTCCTCTTTTGCGAGCAACCCCAAGTAGAAACATGTTGCTTGCAAGGTGAGGAGAAGGAGGGAGGGTCATAGGTAGGTATATAGATTTATATAGTAAATAAGAAAATCAGTGCTGATTTTACAAATTTACTGCAATAAATCATATATACCTACCTATTATGCCAGACCAGCGCCAACTCAAAGACCGGGAGGCATGTTTCAAGCAGAAGGGAATAGGATTACACCGAAGATTACAAAGAAGACACAGCGGCCTTCAAGGTGGCTGACGCAAACATAGCCTCACCTGCGGGAACATCCCTAAGGTAGCAAGAAATGAAGGAATTGGGCGAACGCCAATAAGCAGCCTTCAAAATATCATCAAGCACCACACCTTGAAACAGAGCCCAAGAAGTGCTGACACTACGAGTGTCATGAGCATGAGGCTTACTGTCAGATAAAAGAGCCTCTGTGCCAGCAGCCCTAATAGCCTCGACAATCCATCTAGAAATGGAATCAAGAGAAGCAGGAGAAAAAGGCTCTCTAGTGATCAGGAACAACTGATCATCCTTACGATAAGACTTAGTCTTATCAATATACCATTTGAGAGCCCTAACAGGACACCAAACTTTGTCCTCGCGCACTGACGAAAACCCAGAAAGCGGACAAAGAAAAATCTCAACAGGGCCAGAGGCAGCCGTTTGATTCTTGGCAATAAAAGAAGCCTTAGGAATCAATCTAACGCCTTTTCTCTCCCAGCGAACATGACCAGGAGTAAGACAGAGAGCATGAAGAGTACTGCGCCTCTGCCCAGAGGCAATAGCTACCAAAAAGAGCGTCTTAACCGTAAGATGATGAAGCGAAGCTTCACCTAACGGTTCAAAAGGAGGTTTCGCCAAGGCCTCCAGGACCTTAGGCAGACTCCAAGACGGTACTAACCTAGAACAAGGAGGACGTTTCAGAAAGAACGACCGAATCAAACCACTCAATAGCGGGGAATTGGAAATCCCTGAACCATCTGAGAAACCCGAATGAATGGCCCCAATCTCCGAACGGTAGCCTCGGATAGTAGAGATGGATCTCCCTTTGTCAAATAACGAGATTAGGAAATCCGCAATTGAACCAATAGGAGCCTTAGAAGGGGTTTGATTTTGCTCTTTACACCAAAGGAAAAAGACCGAGAGACGGGAATTATAAATTTCCCTAGTAGAAACCCTACGACTGGACATTAAAAAGTCTGCGGCTCTATCAGAGAGACCCGACTGTCTTGCAGATTCCCTGACAGGGGCCAAGCAGTCAAATGAAGGGACTCCGGACTGTGGTGAAGAATCCCCGAGAGGGGCTGCAACACCAGATCTGCTCTTAGCGGGAGAAGAAACGGTTGAGCCCTCAGGAGGCTCATTAGCTCCGGAAACCAATTCCTCCTGGGCCAAAAGGGAGCTATCACAAGCACCCGAGCCCGATCTTCCCTGATTTTCCGCAAGACTCGCGGAATCAGTTGGAAGGGAGGAAAGGCGAATCCTTGAAGGTTCTCCCAGCTGAGGGAGAAAGCATCGAGAGCCCATGCTCCCTGATCGCGAACACAGGAGCAATACTTCGGCAGCTGGTGGTTTAGCACTGACGCAAATAGATCCACTTCCAGCCTTTTTCTTGGCCTTCTTCTTGGCTGGCTCGACAAGAGTTGTAGCCGAAACCCTTTTCTTAGAGCGCTTATTCGGATTCGTTCGGATCCCCGAAGCCGCTTCGGAAACACGAACCGAACCCTCCGTGGAGGGACGCTCACCTCCCTCAAAGGGAGTAGTGCGCTGAGGGTATGAACCCAAAGTCTCGCACAAATTACCCATATTGGCTGAGCAAAAAGATGCGATAGCCATGGGCTGGGTGCTGAAATCACCCAGTGCGGGGGCGGACCGAGATGACTCGGTATGTGCCCGTTGACTACTAAAGGCGTGTGAACCCGCTATTGAACCGCTAGGGAGCGGCAATAGGAGAGCACTAGTAGTCACGCACTCAGGTGAAAACACCTGTTGCTCCGAAGAGCGTCCATAATTGTTAGCTCGAGCATTCCCATCAGCTGGCAATGTAGACAGCCCGGGAAGTACTCGTTCCCCCATATGGCATCGGCCGGGGGCTAGGGTTTGAGAACCCAGACCAACATGGACTAAGCCCGTGGGCTGCCCTGCAGTAGTGGGACGTGTCTCCCCGGATTTCCAACGGATTTAAGCGAGTGAACGCTACCGTGCGGGAAACAGCCGCCCCCCCTTCTGGTCTTGACAACCGGGGGATTGGATTCGAGATATCCAAACCACTAGAATCTGACGCCACCCACCCCGAAGCCACGGGCCTCGGAGTTGACATTCCAGATTCAGTTAACGCCACCCGCCCCGAAGCCGCAAGCTCCGAGACTGGCAAACTCTGCAGGGAAACACCACTAGGCAACTTACCCGTAGCCCTCCTCCCTCCCCCATGTACCGAAGTACTCGGGAGATACGCACACAAAAAATTTTCACAGCCAAAAACCGTAAGAACAAACACCGAACCCAAAGGCTCGGTGACAAACGGAAACACCCGCAAACACACAGATATATCTACGTGGGGCTGACCGTGAAAGCGAAAAATAAATGCCAAGAAAAGGAATAAAAAATCCCTTGCAATCGGCAAGAGTGACTACTAAAACACAAAAGTACTATAATCTAAGAGAATATAGGTACCTAAAAGTGCTTTAAAGATGCGAAAAAGCGCGCCTAAAAGATACTAAAAAGACCTGATTTCAGGAGCGCTGTGACTTGACATCCTAACCCGTCGGGGGCGAGCAAGAAAGAGGAAGATGGCCGTGGCGTGTTGACGCGCGTGAGTGGCGAAGGGGACAATAGGATTACGGGGGGTGCGCACAATATTGTGACTCATTTGTGTTAAATTCTCGAAGGGGTCCCGTAGTCAAGACTACTGGCATAATAGGTAGGTATATATGATTTATTGCAGTAAATTTGAGTCATCAGCAAATAATCTGAAATTGAAAAAGTTTGTGGAGTTAGGTAAATCATTTATATAAATTAGAAATAATGTCGGACCAAGAACAGAGCCCTGAGGGACACCACATGTTATATTCAAATTTAAAGACATCTCATCCTTGTATTGTATAAACTGGGATCGTTTGTACAAACCATTTCAAAGTTATTCCACGGATATAATGTGACATTTTTTTAAGGAGAATTCTATGGTTAATAGTATCAAAGGCCTTTTGAAAGTCAATAAAGATACCAAATGTTACTCTACCTTCATCTAAGTATTGCAATAATGTGTTTGCGAGATTAATCAAAGACAATTTAGTGCTATGCTTTTTACGAAAACCATACTGATGGTGAAACAGAGCATTATTCGCTTCCAAGAAATCAATTACACGTTTATCATTTTTTCAAAGATTTTTCCCAGCACTGGTAGGACGGAAATAGGTCTGTAATTGCCTGGTAAATGTTTTTGTCCCTTCTTGTAAATTGGTGTCACCTTTGCCACTTTCAAAGCTTCTGGAAATTTACCTTTTTCTATAGAAAGATTAAAAATATGTGTTAATGGACTTGAGATATATTGTGAAGCATCTTTCAACAACCTTGTAGGTAAATTATCATAGCCACATGCTTTTTTGCTATCTAAAGTCTGCAGGTGACATTTTACTTCATTTTCAACAACTGGTTTTAAAAATAGTGACCTTTCTGCTTTGTTTCCTAAGTATTCTGTAAAGTCAGAATGAACAGTTGGTATTTCATTGGCCAGCTTTGTAAAATCAGCACTGATTTTCTTATTTACTATATAAATCTATATACCTACCTATTATGCATGTAGTCTTGACTACGGGACCCCTTCGAGAATTTAACACACATGAGTCACAATATTGTGCGCACCCCCCGTAATCCTATTGTCCCCTTCGCCACTCACGCGCGTCAACACGCTACGGCCATCTTCCTCTTTTGCGAGCAATCCCAAGTAGAAACATGTTGCTTGCAAGGTGAGGGGAAGGAGGGAGGGTCATAGGTAGGTATATAGATTTATATAGTAAATAAGAAAATCAGTGCTGATTTTACAAATTTACTGCAATAAATCATATATACCTACCTATTATGCCAGACCAGCGCCAACTCAAAGACCGGGAGGCATGTTTCGAGCAGAAGGGAATAGGATTACACCAAAGACTACAAAGAAGACACAGCGGCCTTCAAGGTGGCTGACGCAAACAAAGCTTCACCTGCGGGAACATCCCTAAGGTAGCAAGAAATGAAGGAATTGGGCGAACGCCAATAAGCAGCCTTCAAAATATCAACAAGCGCCACACCTTGAAACAGAGCCCAAGAAGTGCTGACACTACGAGTATCATGAGCACGAGGCTTACTGTCGGATAAAAGAGCCTCTGTGCCAGCGGCCCTAATAGCTTCAACGATCCATCTAGAGATGGAATCAAGAGAGGCAGGAGAAAAAGGCTCTCTAGTGATCAGGAACAACTGATCATCCTTACGATAAGACTTAGTCTTATCAATATACCATTTGAGAGCCCTTACAGGACACCAAACTTTGTCCTCACGCACCGAAGAAAAGTTAGAAAGCGGACAAAGAAAAATCTCAACAGGGCCAGAGGCAGCTGTCTGATTCTTGGCAACAAAAGAAGCCCTAGGAATCAATCTAACACCTTTTCTCTCCCAGCGAACATGACCAGGAGTAAGACAGAGAGCATGAAGAGTACTGCGCCTCTGCCCAGAGGCAATAGCTACCAAAAAGAGCGTCTTAACTGTAAGATGATGAAGCGAAGCTTCACCTAACGGTTCAAAAGGAGGTTTCGCCAAGGCCTCCAGGACCTTAGGCAGACTCCAAGACGGCACTAACTTAGAAAAAGAAGGTCGTTTCAGAAAGAACGAACGAATCAAACCACTTAGTAGCGGGGAATTGGAAATCCCCGAACCATCCGAGAAACCCGAATGAATGGCCCCGATCGCCGAACGGTAGCCTCGGATAGTAGAGATAGATCTCCCTTTGTCAAATAACGAGATTAAGAAATCCGCAATTGAACCAATAGGAGCCTTAGAAGGGGTTTGATTTCTCTCTTTGCACCAAAGGAAAAGACCGAGAGACGGGAATTGTAAATTTCCCTAGTAGAAACCCTACGACTGGACATTAAAAAGTCCGCGGCTCTATCAGAGAGACCCGACTGTCTTGCAGATTCCCTGACAGGGGCCAAGCAGTCAAATGAAGAGACTCCGGACTGTGGTGAAGAATCCCCGATAGGGGCTGTAACACCAGATCCGCTCTTAACGGGAGAACGAACGGTTGAGCCCTTAGGAGGCTCATAAGTTCTGGAAACCAATTCCTCCTGGGCCAAAAGGGAGCTATTACGAGCACCCGCGCCCGATCTTCCCTGATTTTCCGCAAGACACGCGGAATCAGTTGGAAGGGAGGAAAGGCGAATCCCTGAAGGTTCTCCCAGCTGAGGGAGAAAGCATCGAGAGCCCATGCTCCCTGATCGCGAACACGGGAGCAACACTTCGGCAGCTGGTGATTTAGCACCGACGCAAATAGATCCACTTCCAGTGGACCTAGGCAACTGCGAATGCGGCAAAATACCTCCGGATGGAGCGTCCATTCCGATGGAAGATACCTGCCCCGAGACAGAAAATCCGCAATGAGGTTTTCCCGACCGGGGATGAAAGAGGCCACGGGTGTGATTGCCATGCGACGACACCACCTCCACAGCTGAGCTGCTAGGGCATTCAGGGCAACCGAACGAGTGCCTCCCTGCCGATTGATATATGCCGCCACAGTAACATTGTCCGTGAGAATCAGAACCGAACGACTGAGAAGTCGACTTCTGAAATGGAGCAAGGTCAACAGAACTGCCATAAACTCCAGGACATTGATATGAGGAAGAGTCCCAAGATGAGACCAATCCCCCGCAACCGTGCTGCCGTTGCAGTGTCCTCCCCACCCCAACCGAGAGGCGTCCGTCGAAACCGATATCGACGGAAGAGGGGCAGAGAAGGACCTGCCTCGCGCGAGAAACACCTCGCTCGTCCAACAAGAGAGAAGAGACTTGATCCTTACTGGTACTGGAATCCAGACCAAAAGAGAGTCTTTTCCCGGCTTGAAGAACCTGAGGAGATGTCTCTGAAAGGGTCTCATGAGGAGCCGGCAGTCCTCTAAAACATCGACTAGACTGGCTAGATAACCTAGAAACTGAAGCCACTGTCTGGCCGAGACTCTTCTGGCCAGCAAGAGCTTGCGAGCCGCAGAGACAATGGTGAGAATCCTGTCTCGACTGGGCCGAGCCAACTGATTCCTTATGTCTAACACCGCCCCCAGAAAAACTGGGCTGCGAGTGGGAACTAACTCTGACTTTTCCCAATTTATTAGGAAACCTAAGTCTTGAGTAAGATTGACGAGCAAACTAGTCTCGTCCAACAAATAATCGCGCAACTCCGCTAGGAGAAGCCAATCGTCCAGGTAGCAAAAATAGCCGAAGGCCGCATCGCCTCAGAGAGGCTGCCAGCACGGCTACAACCTGAGTAAGAACCCGAGGGACTGGGCACAGCCCGAAGGGAAGAGTGCGAAAACGATAAGTCTCTGAGAGGAAGAAAAACCCCAGAAGATCGCGCAAAGCGCAATGAACGGGAAAGTGGAAATACGCATCTTCGAAAACTATCAAGACCGCGTAGTCCTTCCTCTTGATCAACGGGAGAATGGAGGCGAGAGTCTCCATCCGAAAATGTACTGAAGTTTTCCCGAGCGCTTGGGAATAACAAAAGTCGGAGAAAGGGAAAAAGACAGCCTGTGAGGTGACCGAGTTCCTATAGCACCTCCGGGGAGCGGGGCGGACAGATCTATGAAGAATCCGTCTCGTCCGTCAAAGAGAACAAAATCGTCCCCGGAGATGGCCTCCCAAGCGGGGAGAAAGGAACGAACACAGCCACCAACCAATACTCTGCGACGGTACATGACCGAGGCAGCTGCAGTGGAAAACTATGACCACTGCAAACCAAACATGACGCTCAAAAGAAGCACCGCTTCAATGCGTCCAAAATCCAGCTAGAAATCCTCCGCAAGAGAAAAACGCTCGGAGGAATCCCGCTGCCTGAACCCAAGCAAAGTCGAACCCTGCACGCGGGTTGACTAAAAGTCAGGGAAAGTTTAGAACAAAGCAATCGCTTCTACCCCACAAAGGGAGAGCAACTAAGGCTCTGCCTGCCCCAGCGATTCGGAAACCGAAGCTTGAGAGGCCGCTTCCAAAACTGGATCCGCCTGAAATGATCGTGACAAAGAATCACGAACAAAGGCCGAAACGGTCGGATTCACGCAGGAACCGCCATAAGCCTCCTCACCCGACGGAGCCCCGAGGCTGCGAGACTAGGAGGCGCATGTGATCCCATCACAGACAAAGAAGAATAAACCATAAAAGGCTAATTAGTCTCGATGTCCGACCCAAAAAAGGGACAAGAGCAGGGGATGTGAATCCTGGTACAAGGGACCAACCCTGAGTCTGGGCAAAGCCCATCTCACACTGAACATCTCAGCTTGAGAGACCGGAGGGTTAGCTAAACCCGATGGGCAAGAGGCAGGCAAAGCCTTGCCTCTTTTAGCCCCTTCCCTAGGCTTCTGATTGGCCCAAAAAGAGCCTAAGTCGAAACCCGCTTTTCAGAGCGTTTATTCGGTTTCGTTCGGATCCCCGAAGCCCTTCGGGAACACGAATCGAACCCTCCGCTGAGGGACGCTCACCTCCCTTTATGGGAGAAGTGCGCTGAGGGTATTGAACCCAAAGACGCGCACCAATTACCCATATCGGCCGAGCAAGGAGATGCAACAGCCATGGGCCGGACGCCAAGGCGCCCAGAGCAAGGGCGGACCGGGATGACCCGGCAAAGGAACGCCAACAAAGGACTCAGCAGGAATCCCGCTGCTTAAACCAACGCGAAGTCGAACCCTGCGCGCGGGTTGACTAAAATTCAGAGAGATATCTGGATAACAAAGCAATCGCTTCCACCCCACAGAGGGCGAGCGATTGAGACTCCGCCTGCCCAAGCGATTCAAAAACGAAGCTTGAGAGGCCACCTCCAAATCTGGTTCCACCCGAGTGGAAAGAGACAAAGGAACGCTAACAAAGACCTCAGCAGGCAGAGCCCCGCATGGTTCAACGAAAGTCTCCTCGCCCAGCGGCGCCCCAAGGGCCGCGGGAATAGGAGGCACATGCGAAACCGACTCAGACAAAGACGAATCCAACACAAAAGGCTGATTAGTCTCAAAGTCAGACCCCTGAATAGGGACAGAAGTCAGGGTTGAAGTAGCCGGTACAAAGGACCAACCCTGATTCTGAGCAAAAGCCCGCATCATGCTGAACATGTCAGCTTGAGAGGAGCTAGCTGGGTTAGCCAGGCCAGACGGGCAAGAGGCCGGCAAAGCCTTGCCACTTTTTGCCTTCTTCTTGGCCTTTTTCTTGGCTGGCTCGACAAAAGTCGTAGCCGAAACCCTTTTGTTAGAACGCTTAATCGGATTCGTTCGGATCTCCGAAGCCACTTCGGAAACACGAACCGATCCCTCCGCGGAGGGACGTTCACTTCCCAAAAAGGGATTGGAGCGCTCATGGCGTAAGCCTAGAGAATCGCCCAAATCACCATATTGGCTAAGCAAGAAGATGCAGTAGCCATGGGTTGGGAGCTAAAAGCTCCCAGTGCGTGGGCAGACCGAGATGACTCGGTATGTGCCCGATGACTACTAAAGGCGTGTGAACCCGCTATTGGACCGCTCGAAAGCAGCAATAGGGGAGCACTAGTAGTCACGCACTCAGGTGAAAACACCTGTTGCTCCGAAGAGCGTCCATAATTGTTAGCTCGAGCATTCCCATCAGCTGGCACCTGAGACAGCCCAGAAAGTACTCGTTCCCCATATGGCGTTAGCACGGGGCTAGGGTTTGAGAACCCAGACCAACATGGACTAAGCCCGTGGGTTGCCCTGCAGTAGTGGGGCGCGTCTCCCCTAACGGATCAGAGCGAGTGAACGCTACCGTACGGGAAACAACCGCCCCCCACTCTGGTCTCAGCGACCGGGGGATTGGATTCGCTAGATATCCAAACCACTAGAATCTGACGCCACCCACCCCGAAACCACGGGCTTCGGAGTTGACAATCCCGACTCAGTTAACGCCACCCGTCCCGAAGCCGCAAGCTCCGAGACTGGCAAACTCTGCAAGGAAACACCACTAGGCAACTTACCCTTAGCCCTCCTCCCTCCCCCATGTACCGAAGTACTCGGGAGAGTTCTGGAAGGCCGAGTCGTCTTGCTAGACGACTCTTCGGAAGAAGCAGGTCTCCGTGACCTAGCTGCTTCTTCTTCCGAATTCATACCACTGCAATAAAACAGACAATAAAGTATACTTTTCAAAATAAGAAATACTTCAACTGAATGCAGTAAAATAAAAGTAAAATTTATTTGGGAGATACGCACAAAAGATTTTCACAGCCAAAAAACCGTAAGAACAAACACCGAACCCAAAGGCTCGGTGACAAACGGAACACCCGCAAACACACTTGTTAATGAAGAAGAGGTTACTATAATATTGTCTCTTTGCATTCCTCAAGACTGTACCTCTTGTATTCTTCATCGTTCTGGTTACTTTTTGATTTCCTAAGTTTAGAATACAACTTGTGCTTTTTGTTAATGGATTTTAGAATAGCCTTTGTTATCCATGGCTTTTTACCAATATTTTTACTTTTTTTCTTGGAAGTTGACACGATTGGTGCATGTTTATCACAGACTTGCCTAAACACGTCACAAAATAAAGAGTATGATTTGTTCACTTCTGTACAGTCACTAACATTCTTCCAATCAATTTTATCTAGATCTTCATGAAATTTGTGAACATCATAATTTCTGAAGGTGCGAAATACAAACTTCTTGAATTTTGTTTTATCTGCAGTATTAAGAGACTCAAAAGCAACAAATATTGGGAAATGATCTGAAACATCCGTTTCTATAACTCCAGTATGAATGGGAGAAGTCATAATATTAGTATACACATGGTCAATAAGGGAAGAAGTTGTTTTAGTTACTCTGGTTGGTAAGGTAATGAGTTGCTGCAGACCCAGACATTGCAAAGAAGTTAGAAATTGTTCAGCTTTCACATCGACTCCTTCACCATTAAGAACGTTAATGTTGAAGTCTCCAGTTAAAATTACATTTTCTTTATCAACTTTTAACATCTCTAACGTTCTCATTAAGGTGTTTTGGAATTGATCGATATCAGTATTAGGCTTTCGATAAATGATGCCTACAATAATCTTTCTACCATTTAAAATAGTTTCTAACCAGAGACTTTCTGCATTAGATATTTCATGCTCCAGAATAGTATACTGCAATGAGGAACGAATATACGCTCCTACTCCACCACCTCTTGACCCACCTGTTCGGCATTTCACCTCAAGGATATAATTATTTAAAGATAACAAATCTTTATTTGGAACGGTCCACACTTCTGACAAAGCAATTACATGTATATCAAACTTTGTTTTTAATGTATCATCATATAGCAAACTAATATTTTCGAAATTCTTATTAAGTGATCTGATATTCACATGTGAGACTGAGAATGAACCTAACATTTGTTGTGACAAGGTACTATCGAATATGTGAGGGCTTACCATATATGTGTCTTACGGCGTTGACTTAACTATATTAAAATAATATTAATATCCATTAAAATAATACATGGGGCATTATCTTTCACACTTATACATGTAGGTGTCATCCTGCATCTTACATGAAATTATTCCATTTTTTGTGGTCACTGTCTTGACGAGAGGGGATTTCTTTGCACACTTCGTCCACTTAAGCTTACAGGCGCCAATGATACCAGCTTTGAGCTAGTGATCGAGATAGGGCAACTGTCGTGGCCCGGGCCGGCCGGCATACCATGTATGCAGCTAGCTCAGCGCACCTAGCACACTCAAACCTAGTTCTCGTCGTTTGTTTTATCATCCTGAGACTTGAGATTTTTTTTCTTCAGACAAGCAGCTAATAAATTATGCTCAATCGTGTACTAAATAAGCGTAGCCTGTATTACCATTTCATTGGACATGAGGCCATGCACGTTGCCTGTATTACCCTTAGAGAAGTTTTCATGAATTCGGGCCAAAAGAAAAAAATAAATTTCAAATGAAATTGTAATTCATTTTTTTTTTACCATCTTTTCTTTTATTACAGCACTACCAAACTGTTGTGTGGGCTGATGAGACCGATAGCCCATAAGAATGACAATGTCAGTCTAGTGAAGCTTCAGTGAATTTGATAGAAGGCCTGGTAGACTGACATTTCAGAAGGCCTCCCAGACCGACGATGACAATCTGGTAGGTCCACGGTCTTGTGTGATGAGCAGCCTAGAATATGGATCATTTTGCATACTTGTTTCCTTCGCGGTTATACGAACCTCACTACAGTTACACACCTTTATGCATTTAGCATGATTCAGGGGCACACAGTGACAAGCCCATTGTGAATAATTTCTTTTTTTCAGTGGTATCAGAGTATAAACCTGAAAACAGCCCTCTCTTTATTTTGGGACATGTTGGCTAATAATTGCTTCAGCTGCATTGTGACTACTGCAGGGCAGACATGAGTGAAGGAAAGATTCAGCAAGGGCAAGGACATGCCCCAAATCATATATGCTTTACATGTGAAATGGTCCATTTTTTGTGATAAGTGTTTGTAACATGTAAACATGTTCTCCATTGAAATGTGATTTTGACTTCATTCAGTTTTGCTGTGACTCTTTTGAAATTTGGTTACAGATGTAGTAGAAATTGAATTGTATTATTGTGAATGGCTTCAGTAGAATGAATGTCTGTACATGTAGCCAAAATGAAATTTGCCTCTTTTCTTTTTTTTACATTTATCAACTCATGGCTCTTTTCTTGTCCATCTTCCTAATACCTCAATCACACTAATGAGACCAACACAAGACCCATAACAAATTGTGGCTGAAATTGAATTACCCTGAATGGCAAAGAACTGGTCGGTTTGGTGGTGTGATGGAGGTAATAGGATGAGTGGGTGTAACCTGTGCCCCCCTCCTCCCCTGAATCCCTAGGAACACCAGTTGCTGCCAAGGAAATATTATATTATATTTAGAATGTTGACACATCCTTTGCCACTGATAATATCCTGATAATAACGCAGTGATGGGGATATCGAGGGAGAGGGGAGAGCAGTGAAAGTGAATTTTGAGATACTAGTAGGCCAAGTAGCATATCCAGGATTTGTTAAAAGGGGGGGGGGTATATTTTACTCCGAAATTGTCAAACAAGCCCCCCCCCCCAAAAAAAAAAGAAAGTATATCAGTATTTTGGGGGTTCTTTTTACTCAAAAATTATCCAAGTGTTAAAAAGAAAAATTTATCAGGATTTCTAAGGGGGGGGGGCATTTTTTAACATCTTAAACACCCCCCCCCCCCTCGTTAAGTGCATGAGTAGGCCTACCTTATTGCATTGTTTGTTCGTTTCATGTATTCTGCATCTACATGTATTTATTTCCAACTAAACCGAAGTTATAACTATTAAAACTAGATGATTCTCGACTGCCGCGCAGTTGAAATTTATGCCTCTGAGGGCGGCCCTTGCCAGATCAGAAATATATCGCACATTCATGATGATTTGTTAAAGATTGGTTTAAAATTTGATTGAACCAGAATAAAAAGCCTATAATTACATGTTAATTGACCACTGTGACATTTGACCTTACACCTTATATAACTCAAAAGTCCAATCACTTTATCTCATCGTAGTCATGAATACAAAATAGTTGAGATATGGAGATATCACATTAACAAGGCTAACACCTGCAATTTCAGAAATTGACCTGTGATCTTTGACCTTATGACCTACATAGCCCACAATCTAATCAGATCCTCTTCCTATGGTGATACATAAAAGCACCAAGTGTAAAGTTCATACCTCAACTGGTTCTTGAGTTATCGTGACAACGAGGCTATAACAGCTGAAATTTCAGAAATTGGCCTCTGTGACCTTGACCTTTGACCTACGTACCCAAAATCTACTCAGATCGTCTTATGGTGTTACATACTAGCACTAAGTTTAAAATTCATACCTCAAATGGTTCTTGAGTTATCGCTAGAACGAACCTGTTCATTGATTCATTCATCCATTGTGACCTTGACCTTTGACCTACGTACCCCAAAATTTGAAGTGCTCATGTGGTTCTTGAGTTAGCGCTAGAACTGAACCGAACACCTGAAATTTCAGAAATTGGCCTCTGGGACCTTGACCTTTGACCTACGTACCCCAAAATCTAATCAGATCATCTTCCAGGGATGTAAGTGGGTAGCAAAAAAAAATCAGGAAAATATTTGATGAGTGCAGTCAAGTGTAGGTGTTGGTTTTAAAGCCAACACATACAGGCACATACATGTATGTATTTATTTCTTACAAAACAGAGAAGTTAATTTTGTGTAAATTGAAAAAAAAAATATGCAACATAGCGTAGGAATTACCTCATTTCCTGCTTGTATGCCGCTTCTTCTGCAAAACAACATTCCTTGCTCTTTGCTGTCTAATTCTTTGAGCAAGTCTATGAACACTTCCCTTTTTCTCTTTCTTTGTCTTGCTTTTCACACATTCCTTTGATTTTGACTGCACATTAGCTTCAGCCTTCTCTTTATGTCTGCGGTAGGCAGTCTGCATTTGTTTACATAGGAATGTATCTACAGGGGACGTCATCTTGTCTTTTCGAGCATATCTTTCAATGGATGATTCATGGGTAGCTTGCAGATCATACTTTACAGTTTGAATTGCTGCAAAGGTAGTTGCATTCAATCTGTTTGTTTTGGGACAAATGACTTCATTCATGATGCTAAAGCTTTGTTCCACTCGTGGTCCAGTGAAAATGGAAAGTGCACATTTCACTACTGGTTTCATTGCTGGATAAGACTTGAACACTTCATTCCACCATCTGTCTAGTGTTACATTTTCCTCAAATACTGGCATATCATGTACATCTATTTGCATTTTCCTTGCAGAGACCTCATATGAGTCTTGTTCCTCTGTGGACATGTGATTTTGAAACAGCTTCCCTAGTTCTTTGAAGAAGTGAAGTGTTTCACTGTGGCCTTGTGCTTTGGGGTCTAGTGTAGACAAGCATTTGAGTACATGATTCTTGAGGGGTAGTTTCCTTTGCATGTAGAGTCCTGTCTCAACATAGGCTTTCCTGACTTTCAAGAGAAGGGATTTGACATTTCCTGGTTCCATCTGTCCTAGGATCTGCCCTGCTGTATTTCCAACATGGAGCAGTGATAACTTCAATAAGTTCTTGTCAAGCTCTAGTGACTGTAGCTTGCTTGGGCAAAAACCTTGTGCAGAAATTGCCTCTGGTTTGATGAAGCATGCCAGAAAGTTCCTGAATAGTTCCATAATTTCATCATGCAATCTATGCATCATTGGAACTTTCTGTTCAAATAACAGCACAAACGATTTCATCATTGGGAGGACTGCTGTGTACAAGTTCAAATAAAACAGAGTTGTTTCCCTCTCAGAAAACGGCTTGCGAACAATCCTTCTTTTTCTGTTTCTGCTCAGTCAGATTCTTCTTCTTGAATGATCACATTAAGGCGTGCAGTTTGCATGGTTGTGAGGGATGATGTCAACTGGTGGTATAGATTAGGATGCTTTAATCTATCTGAAGAAGTTGTCCATGCATAGTAGAATATTGTCAGTTCATCCATAACAGACAGGTTTCTCTCACTAGCATCATATGATGATAACCATCGGTGTGGAACTCTTTGCAGAGGAACTTTGCAGTGTGTTCCAAGAAATGCACATATTTCTGCAAAATACTCCCTCAGATCAGGTGAATATTTGAAATCATTGTACAAATCATCACACAGATATTCCACATAATTGTCAAAATGACTGCAGAACTTTTTGGCACAGTTATGCATGTGATGGCAGATATCACCATCCACATCAAGCAAATTTGGGTTGTCATTCCTTAGTCTGACTTCAAATCCTGAATGCACTCCTCTCATGTATGCAGCCGAGTCACTGAGACTTGAAACAACATTCGTTAGTGGGATCTCGTCATCATTCAGCAACTTTGTTACAGCTCTATACACCGTCTCTGCATTGACAACAGTCATCTCAACTGATGCATAATGCTTGACCACACATTCACCTTGACTTTCAGAAAAGTATGACACAAGAATTGTCAGGATTCTGTTGTGTGCCTGATTTGTACATTCGTCTAAATTGATAGAAAATGGTGTGTTCTGCAAGTCTTGAATTAGTCGCTTACGTGCAACTTCTGCAACACCTTCCTTGAGTTTATAGGTTAATGTTGTTCCCTCCAATGATAAATCTTGAAGAACTTTTGGGTCCTTTGCAAGTTCTTTGGCAAGCTTGATGATTTTAGCCTGAACAGAAAAAGTTAAAGAATTCTCTGCCCCAAAACTTACAATCATAGCTTCTGCATTTGCCTTCCTGTCGGCATAACTAACATTTGGCTTACTTTCAACTTCAACCTTGCCTGTACATTGAAAACTGTCATGAACATTAGGGGCAACACCATAAGGCAGATCACTACAACTTTTGTCGGCTCCAGTACATGTAGGTCTAGTATTAGTAGAAGTAGAAGCATCAGACTTAGTACTTACAAATATTGATGGGAGTACTGTATTTGTCTTCTGTACGTTGAAGTTTTCAATGTGCTTCTTTTTCTTGCTGTGTGATAATATATCTCGCTTTCCACCACCGGCGTAACGAATATCACAATGGCAAATGTTACACTTGGCAAATCCTGGCTTGTCGATCTTCCGAACGTAATCGCTCAAGAATACTCCGTTCGCATCCTTCTCCTCTGTCCATTTCCAATTCCACTTATTCTTGATTCGTATGTCGATTCTCGCTATATTTGCAGTCCTGTCCACTTCCATTTTGATTTTTTATTCCAATAAGAGGCAAAACAAATTCAGGAAACGAAGTCGAAACGCTATCACAAAGTCGTAAACTTCCGAGTATCTGTGCAGCTGCGTGATATGCATGCGATACGCGACGTCGACAGTACACATGCATGTACAGCACAATATCGCTGTGCACGTGTGCTAGCGCGAGCTTCGCATGCGATCGTCCTCACAATGCATTCCAGAACGTATAGTCTCGTACATCAGTCCACTTTTCCTGTCGCCGCACGTTCAAAATACAAAATCATTACGTGGCTGTAGCGCGAATTTTAGTAAAGCGCATGGTTTTACAGTCCATAGCACTTGTCCACACATACTCGTTACCAGGATTTTTATACAAAATTCGTGCCGTGCGTACGAGAACCACTTCACGCTATATTAACATACTTCGTATGAAACGGCCCGTACAAGACTATATTTCATTTGCGAGATTTTTTTTCCGCCACTAGGTTAATGCACACGAAAGTACGATAATGCCTTCAACACATAACATGTCACAGAAAAAAACCGGAAACGTTTCTAAAATTAAAAAAAATCCGGAAGTCTTACATCCTTAGAAATGATGTGTGTGTAGAGAGAGAGAAAGGAGAAAGAGGGGTAGGGCGAGGTGTTTGTTGACAGAAATTGATGTCCATGCGCGCATTGCATGTACTGTGAATGAGAAATACCAAGGAGGTATATGTATGTGTTAAAGGATTACAGTCTGATATTCAGTCCCCTGTCATGCGTTGCTCCTGACAGTGTCGACAGTTACTTGTTTCATGGACCTACCAACAAATGCTTGTATGCATGACAATATGCTGTATCATTTTAAAGTTTCATCATAAAATATTGCTAGTTTTTAAATTTACTCGCTTTCATAATCACTCTTTTGTCATACTTTGCCTCCTGGCTTTCCTCGCACGCTTCTTCTCCTCGGCATGGTTTTCGTCACCATCGTTGCATGTTGGTAACTCTACTCACACATGATGTTGTGACTACCAGCAGCCGGCCGGCCGGCCAGGCCAAGCGCCAGGCTAGGCCCACGGGATGAGCTCCAGCTCCAGCTATTAGTATTGCAAGCTCTGTCAATATTACACCCCACTGCGCAGGGCTAGTTTCTGGTGAATTCAGGGAGGGTTTCAAGCCACATCGGCAGGCCAATGTAAGCTGTACATTTTATATGCCGAAAGAGGGCGGTATGCGTATGCCGACCGTTACTAGCTATAAGCATTATGACATAAACTTATAAAATTTTCGATTTTCAATCATAAATATCTTGATAATGAAATCAGCAATTGCTTGAAAAAGTCATATGATTCCTGACTGACCTAAAGGTTTCTAATTATGATTGCAGCAGGAGCTAATTCATTTTTTTTCTGATTTCCAACAAAGTTAAGCAATACCTTTCACTAATTCAAAAGTCCTTCTGTTGCAGAACACCACAAATCTTGCCTCCAGAAGCAGAAAATTAAATCTCAACTACAATACTGTTACGTAGATAATTATGGAAAGACATTTCCATTCAAGCTGTTTATTTTTTAAAAGAAATCTGCTGATAACCATGTCTCTAACAGCAAACTAACCTGTTTCATCGGGGAAGTTTGCTGTGGCACTGTATTGGTCCTCCTCTACTTCCTTTGTTTCTCCTTCATTTTCTTCTTCTTGAGTGTCTGTTTCATCTTCATGAATATGAATCCCTGCTGTGGCCCCAACAAGATCATCTGACATTAAAGGGGAATAAAAGGCAACAAACATTAGCCTATAATCATGTAGATAATTGTCAGCCTAATATCTTGTAATTACTCCTATTTAATTATTTAAGAAGGAGAACAGTGTCTCCAAAAGTTGCAGTTTCCTTGCTTGACATTATCCCATGGAGGCGGCCATTTTCTTTACAAAGTAATGCCAAAGCGGTTCTATTTGTGAGATACCCACTGACCTATACACTAGCTACCATTACATTCATGATCAGCTGTGGAATGCATGACATTGGGTTTTCTCATAATAAACCATTTTTGTAGTCATATACATTCAAATGAAGATACTTTTATCCTGTCATATAACCTATTTGTGTCAAGATATTTGGTTCAGCTGTTCTTTTGTTAAGCAGGATTTGGCATGCACTTGTAAGTTGCTTGGTCTGACAAAGGTTAATTTGTCAATTCTTCAAAGAAGTGACAAAGACCTACAACTGCTCTTAGATATCACCTGTGCAAGACAATGGGTGTACCAAGATGGTTGCCATTTTGCATGGGTGGCTTTAGTTGTACAATAGCTATTTACAATGCAACATCTTATCCATTGTGTATAAGTAAATGGACATGTACCGCAATGACATCACAGTTTTTTTCAAAATGGCAGCCCCCATGGGATAATATCTAGCAAGAAATCTGCAAACTTTAGAGAGACTGTTCTCCTTACTGAGTAATCAAATTAGAGTATTTTCAAGATATTTTGAACAGGCTAACAATTTTCCACATGATTATCAGCTAATGTATGTTGAGTTTCATTCTCCTTTAAGAATTAAAAAAGAGTTGTACAGTGTACAAACCTGAATAAGACAAGAATGGAGATCCTTTGATTATCATTTTTTTTTTATGTGCTGACGTGCCGTCCATATTTCATTAATTCATTTCTAAACATTGAATATCCGGGGGGAATAATAATTCTGCCGATGGAACAGCGCACTGCCGTATGCACGAAAAAGTACCTTCTGTGATGCCCCAACCCATACCCTTTACCTGTGAAGGGGAGAAACCTCAAATGGTTTATTGCCAAAGAACAATGTGACGTGTATACTCCAAGGCCATAAACTCCAAGGCCATATCCGCATGTATGGCCTCAATGTACTATGTTTCACGCATAGAATTTTGTAGCTTCATGGTTACATACACAGTTTAGCGGGTATATGTAACTCTATGGTCTAACGGCGGTCATGGGGGGGGGGGGGCATGACTCATTGAGGGATATAAAGGGTACCTTTTCAGCAATAAGCGCATAACCAGGGATACGTGTTTAGGGTATCAAACAAAAGCAAAAATCAAGAAAAAGGGTATCAAATTCAGAGACTGATAAGAAGAAGATCCAAATTAGATTAAATTTCTTTTACGGTTCCTTTTTAGCTAAAAATAGGTCTATGGTGATGATGTTGGCCTAATCATCAAATAGGATGTAAAATACCAAGCAAGATATAAAATCACAGTTAATGGTATAAAAATCAGAGATAGATGAGTTTCCCTGTTTAGGGTATCAAAATCTGCCCCTACTTCAATCTGCTTTTTAATTCAGCAAGTGATTTACGTGGATGATGTACAGGTCTCAATGAGATATCCGGGGGGGGGGGGAGTGGTTGTCACGATTGATTCAGGTGCCTGTAAACTTTTTTGCCTTATATTTGTGAAAATATATGATTTATGTAAGCATTCCATTACTTTATAAATTGAACTTTCAACAGATTGGGGGTGGGGACTGTTTCTTAGTTGAATTTAATTTTTCTGTGCTACAATTGTGTTTGTTTTTTGTGGGGGTTGATGTTCGATGAGACAGGGTTAAGTAGAGGAACACGTAAAGAAAAAAATGGGAGGGAAATTTTTTTTTTTCTTAATCTTCATGTTAATTTATGCAGAGAACACATATTTTATGACATGTATGTACTCACAAAATAAATGTGGAAGAGTTTTACATTCTAACAAATAGGATAGATCGATCAGTAAGAATAAAATTACATTACAAAATTTTGCAATAATGTCATGTATATTAATTTAATGCTAATTCATTATAATTGATGGATTTTTATGCATAATGCATATTTCCAATGATACAGTATGTATATCAAGAAGTTACCATAAAAGCACCTCAAATTTGTTTTCGTATAATTTTTTTATTCGAATGTAAAGAGCAACTCTTGGACTATCTACAGGAATTTGTTAGAAGTCTGTAGGATATAGGATAGCTGAGATAGGCAAGGAGAACAAAAGGCATGAAAATGGCCCCAAAACGGACAAAATGGCGCCTGGACGGTCATGCATGAGTGAGTTCGGAAAACGAAGACCTCAGTGCACAACTATACATGCCAAGGAACATGCATACGAAATTTGAAATGAAATGGACAAGGGGAAAGGACCTAGACAGAGCTCACAAACACCCCGTGCAAAACGAATCGGGTCTGAGGATTAAGAAGAAGAAGAATAAAGAATGCAGAACACGAACGATAACAATTAGCAATTAGTGACATTTGAAAGTAAGATAGAAAATGGAGCTCATCAACTATTTCAAAAAAGAGAAAATAATTGTGGTTTTGAAATCAAAATTTTGGCTGAAATAACGGCAGATCTATGTTTCAAACAGTATTTGGATAGCGTCCTCATGCGTTTGTTGTGAGACATTGGTAATATGTTAGCGTGTTTCATCAATGTCGGCGTATTTCAAGCCCATTGCCCACACACTTCGTCCACTTAAGCTTACAGGCGCCAATGATACCAGCTTTGAGCTAGTGATCGAGATAGGGCAACGGTCGTCGTGACACGGGCCGGCCGGCATACCATGCATGCAGCTAGCTCAGCGCACCTAGCACACTCAAACCTAGTTCTCGACGTTTGTTTTATCATCCTGAGACTTGAGATTTCTTTTCTTCAGACAAGCAGCTAATACATTATGCTCAATCGTGTACTAAATAAGCGTAACCTTTGCCATTTCATTGGACACGAGGCCATGTACGTTGCCTGTACTACCCTTACAGAAGTTTTCATTCAGGCCAAAAGAAAAATATAAATTTCAAATGAAATTGTAATTCATTTTTTTTACCATCTTTTCTTTTATTACAGCACTACCAAACTGTTGTGTGGGCTGATGAGACCGATAGCCCATAAGAATGACAATGTCAGTCTAGTGAAGCTTCAGTGAATTTGATAGAAGGCCTGGTAGACATGTCGGTCTTGTGGACCTTCTGACAACATTTCAGAAGGCCTCCCAGACCGACGATGACAATCTGGTAGGTTCACGGTCTTGTGTGATGAGCAGCCTAGAATATGGATAATTTGGCATACTTGTTTCCTTCGCGGTTATACGAACCTCACTACAGTTACACACCTATTGCAGAGACCTTTGTTGAAATCTAGTTACAAGAATAAAATTGGATAAAACAGTGAGAGGATTGCTCTTATGTCTGCTTCCAACATGAAGCGAATGGTGGGTTAAGTGTCGATTTCCTGACAGATTTTCTTTATGCATTTAGCATGATTCAGGGGCACACAGTGACATTTTTTCAGTGGTATCAGAGTATAAACCTGAAAACAGCCCTCTCTTTATTTTGGGACATGTTGGCTAATAATTGCTTCAGCTGCATTGTGACTACTGCAGGGCAGACATGAGTGAAGGAAAGATTCAGCAAGGGCAAGGACATGCCCCAAATCATATATGCTTTACATGTGAAATGGTCCATATTTTGTGATAAGTGTTTGTAAAATGTAAACATGTTCTCCAATGAAATGTGATTTTGACTTCATTCAGTTTTGCTGTAACTCTTTTGAAATTTGGTTACAGATGTAGTAGAAATTGAATTGTATTTGAATTGCTTCAGTAGAATGAATTTCTGTACATGTAGCCAAAATGAAATTTGCCTCTTTTCTTTTCTTACATTTTATCAATTCATGGCTCTTTTCTTGTCCATCTTCCTAATACCTCAATCACACTAATGAGACCAACACAAGACCCATAACAAATTGTGGCTGAAATTGAATTACCCTGAATGGCAAAGAACTGGTCAGTTTGGTGGTGTGATGGAGGTAATCAAGAAAATTATATCTAATTTTGTTATTTACTAGATAAATCTATGTATCTACCTATTTGCTAGTTTCCCAAACTATGCCGTCATTCGAGAAAAAAACAAAGTCTGAAACGCACATTCCCCTGCTCGCGCGCGCTCCCCGTCCACCAATATAAGATCGCGCAGCCGCCATGCTCTTCCTCTTCCGAGCAGTCAGAGACAGAGTCTAGGACATGTTGTCAGACAAGGAGAGGGGCTGGAGGGAGGGACATAGGTAGATACATAGATTTATCTAGTAAATAACAAAATTAGTTATAATTTTCTTGATTTACAGCAATAAATCAATGTATCTACCTATTTGCTAGAATAGCACGGATAAAAACCCGGGTGGCATGTCCCAGGACGGGAGAACTAACGCGGGGCAGAAAGGGAAGATGAAGCAGCTCTCAAAACAGAGGTAGCAAACCTAACCTCACCCGAAGGAACATCCTTAAGATCGAAGGATGTGAAGGAGGTTGGGGAACGCCAAAAGGCAGCCCGCAAGATATCTTCCAAAGGAATACCCTGAAACAGCGCCCAGGAAGTAGAAACACTCCTGGTATCGTGCGCTCTTGGAGGATTCTCAGACAGAAGAGCCTCCGAACCCGCAGCTTGGATAGCCTCGACAATCCAACGGGAGATAGTCTCCCGTGACGCTGGGGAAAAAGAGTGACGGGAAATGAGAAAGAGCTGATCATCCTTACGAAAGGCCTTAGTCCTATCCAAGTACCATTTGAGAGCCCTAACAGGGCATCAAGATTTATCCTCAGTGACAGAAGAGAATTCTGACAGAGGACTCAAGAACAGTTCGATCGAGCCAGAAGAATCCGTCAGATTCTTGGCAATAAACGAAAGTCGAGGGACAAGACGTACACCTTGCCTTTCCCATCTGTTATGCCCGGGCTGTAGAGAGAGCCTGAATAGAGCTTCTCCTCTGCCCGGAAGCAACAGCGACAAGAGAGGTAGACTTAATCGAGAGATGGTGTAACAACGCTTTGCACAACGGCTCAAAGGATGGTTTGGCCAAAGCGTCCAAAACCAAAGGAAGGCTCCATGCAGGAGTCAACTGGCGATTTGCCGGTCGTTTTAAGAAGAACGACCTCAGCAAATGGGTCAAGAAGGGAGAGTTTGAAACTCCCGAACCATCAGAAAAACCAAGGTGAACCGCAGCAATAGATGAACGGTATCCTCGAATGGTAGACCTGTGGGGTAAGGTGCACAGGTGTGATCAGTCCCCCGAGACCACCTGCTCCCACTCATGGATACACGCCATTGCCGACTGTGTAGGAATGCAGCCAACACACATCCCATACCTAAACTGCATCACTGTGCATTTTTGGCTATATTTAAGTGAAACTCATATATTGCAGTTTACTTAAATCTAAATACTTATGTTGAATAATAGATGATTAAAACTTACCAGTTTGTTTTGTGACCTTTGAAGAGGGTTTCCTGAAATTTTGGGTACTTTTTGTCGATAACTCCTATCGAGACTGTCCCGTCAGCATCCATTTTGTATTTTTCACGATTATGATGAAGGGAGCCCTCAGCGCTCGTAGTGGTACCGGCGCGATCGGTTCGTCGATCTCCTACGAAGACCTGGAAGGGCCAAACTGACGACGTAAAAAAAAATTAAAAATATTACGTACGTACGTAATAATTACTACGTACGTACGTAATATTTTTTATTTTTTTACGTCGTCAGTTTGGCCCTTCCAGGTCTTCGTAGAATAGCTTGTGTGCGTAACATTCTGCGTAACCATGTAGAGCGGCCTCACTAGTGCGCAACATATTGAGAGCAGTCGTCATCCGTATGGAGGTGTGGGTAACAAGTACAAAAAACAAGGCTGTAAATGTAAGTTTTTATAACTTTCTACATTTTGTATCTTAACGAACTTATAACGTAAAATCTAAAGAGTGATACTTAAGTATCAGTTTGCCCACAAAAACCTCCATTTAAAACAAAATTACATCTGTATCCCCAATACCCAGTATACACACATGTATATGATCCTAATGGTCAATATGACCATTGCTTGTTGATGTGCCTGCTCCGAACAATGGCCGCCCCACCCCAACAGAGAGGCATCCGTCGAGAGGGAGACTAACGGAAGGGGCGTGCGAAGAGACTTGCCTTGAAGATAATTGCAGCATGAGCTAATTCATTTTTTTTTCTGATTTCCAACAAAGTTAAGCAATATCTTTCACTAATTCAAAAGTCCTTCTGTTGCAGAACACCACAAATCTTGCCTCCAGAAGCAGAAAATTAAATCTCAACTACAATACTGTTACGTACTAGATAATTATGGAAAGACATTTCCATTCAAGCTGTTTATTTTTTAAAAGAAATCTGCTGATAACCATGTCTCTAACAGCAAACTAACCTGTTTCATCGGGGAAGTTTGCTGTGGCACTGTATTGGTCCTCCTCTACTTCCTTTGTTTCTCCTTCATTTTCTTCTTCTTGAGTGTCTGTCTCATCTTCATGAATATGAATCCCTGCTGTGGCCCCAACAATATCATCTGACATTAAAATAAAAGGCAACAAGGGTAATTCCATAAATAAGGGAGCCAATTTGTGACATTTTTGGTGTCCCTTTTACATATGAAACCCACATGTTTTTATGGCTCATAATGAAAACACCAATAGTGGAGTAAGATTGTAAAATGATCTCCAAGCATAATGTTGCACTGACATGCTTAGAATCACCTTACAATCGTACTGCACCATTTGAGTCTTTACTCAGAGCCAAACAAACATGTGGGTTTCATATGTAAAAGGGACACCAAAAATGTCACAAATTGGCTCCCTTATTTATGGAATTACCCACAAACATTAGCCTATAATCATGTAGATAATTGTCAGCCTAATATCTTGAAATTACTCCTATTTGATTATTTAAGAAGGAGAAAAGTGTCTCCAAAAGTTGCAGTTTACTTGCTTGACATTATCCCATGGAGGCTGCCATTTTCTTTACAAAGTAATGCCAAAGCAGTTCTATTTGTGAGATACCCACTGACCTAAACACTTGCTACCATTACACTCATGATCAGCTGTGGAATGCATGACGTTGGGTTTTCTCATAATAAACCATTTTTGTAGTCATGAACATTCAAATGAAGATACTTTTATCCTGTCATATAACCTATTTGTGTCAAGATATTTGGTTCAGCTGTTCTTTTGTTAAGCAGGATTTGGCCTGCACTTGTAAGTTGCTTGGTCTGACAAAGGTTACTTTGTCAATTCTTCAAAGAAGTGACAAAGACCTACAACTGCTCTTAGATATCACCTGTGCAAGACAATGGGGGTACCAAGATGACTGCCATTTTGCATGGGTGGCTTCAGTTGTACAATCGCTATTTACTATGCAACATCTTTTCCATTGTGTATAGGTATTAAAATGGACAAGTACCACAATGACATCAGTTTTTTCAAAATGGCAGCCCCCATGGAATAATAACTAGCAAGAAATCTGCAAACTTTAGAGAGACTGTTCTCCTTACTGAGTAATCAAATTAGAGTATTTTCAAGATATTTTGAACAGGCTGACAATTTTCCACATGATTATCAGCTGATGTATGTTGAGTTTCATTCTCCTTTAAGAATTAAAAAAGAGTACAGTACAAACCTGAATAAGACAAGAATGGAGATCCTTTGATTATAATTTTTTTTTTACGTGCTGACGTGCCGTCCATATTTCATAAATTAATTTCTAAACATTGAATATCCGGAGGGAGTAATAATTCTGCCGATGGAACAGCGCACTGCCATATGCACGAAAAAGTACCTTCTGTGATGCCCCAACCCATACCCTTTACCTGTGAAGGGGAGAAACCTCAATTGGTGTATTGCCAAAGAACAATGTGACATGTATACTCCACGTGTATATCCGCAGGTATGGCCTCAATGTACCATGTTTCACGCATAGAATTTTGTAGCTTCATGGTTACATACACAGTTTAGTGGGTATATGTAACTCTATGATCTCACGGCAGTCGTCAGGTGGGGGGGGGGGCATCTCTCATTGAGGGATACCTTTTCAGCAATAAGCGCATAACCCGGGATACGTGTTTAGGGTATCAAACAAAAGCAAAAATCAAGAAAAAGGGTATCAAATTCAGAGACTGATAGATCCGCAGAAGGAGGGGGGGGATATAATTCGGCAATGTGTTCCAAATTAGATTAAATTTCTTTTACGGTTCCTGTTTAGCTAAAAAGAGGTCTATGGTGATGTTGTTGGCCTAATCATCAAATAGGATGTAAAATACCAAGCAAGATATAAAATCACAGATAATGGTATAAAAATCACAGATGAGTTTCCCTGTTTAGGGTATCAAAATCTGCCCCTACTTCAATCTGCTTTTTAATTCAGCAAGTGATTTACGTGGATGATGTACAGGTCTCAATGAGACACCCGGGGGGGGGGGGGGGGGTGGGGTGGGGTGGGGAGTGGTTGTCACAATTGATTCAGGTGCCTGTAAACTTTTTTGCCTTATATTTGTGAAGATTTATGATTTATGTAAGCATTCCATTACTTTATCAATTGAACTTTCAACAGATTGGGGGTGGGGACTGTTTCTTAGTTGAATTTAATTTTTCTGTGCTACAGTTGTGTTTGTTTTTTGTGGGGGTTAATGTTCGATGAGACACGGTTAAGGGGAGGAACATGTAAAGAAAAAAATGGGAGGGAAATAATTTTTTTCTTAATCTTCATGTTAATTTATGCATAAAACACATATTTTATGACATGTATGTACTCACAAAATAAATGTGGAAGAGCTTCACATTCTAACAAATAGGTTAGATCGATCAGTTAGAATAAAATTACATTACAAAATTTTGCAATAATCTCATGTATATTAATTTCAATGCTAATTCATTATAATTGATGGATTTTTATGCATATTTCCAATGATACAGTATGTATATCAAGAAGTTACCATAAAAGCACCTCAAATTTGTAACAAACTCATTAACAAAGTCTAGTTTAGTGAAAGGACTGTGTTAAGTGTGATATTCTGAACATATTTCTTGACTTTTAAAACTATTTTATTATAATTTATGCATATCAATGCATAAAACAATATTTCAAAGGTATTTCCATAACCGACTATACCAGCACGTCCAATCAGCTAAATAAAATGACGTTAAACTGCCATTGTTACATGATGAGTGATATTTCTTGACTTTTCAGGCAAATATTGTACTATTGAAGAGCTGAGCAATATGAATTGCATTAAACACCTTAACACCGGGTCCTGTGGGAAAAAATGAAGCTATCGCCCTAACAAGTACACCTGCAAAGTTTAGTGGTTTTGTAAACTCTGTTCCCAAAACTCAAGAATATGGGCTTAACAGACCTGACTAACATGAGAGGAGACTACATTCCTCATCACCAAGGAAAAATATGCATGAGTTTGAATACCAGTATGGGCACCTCCAAGCAAACTTCAGGACATGAACCCCAATATTTCAAATTTGTCTGATCATATTAAATTTGGTGTTAAAAATCGTATGCTCGATCTGTAATGAAAATCACAAGTCAGAAAAACACTGGGAGTAAAAATGCCTAAAGATTTGTTTACAAATTAAAAATTCCTCCCCAGTCAAGCTTCTTCGTTTACTAACCATTGTCTACGGCGGACCGTTAAAAATGAATATAATGAGTCAGAAAGAAGAGGATCTTGGGTATTTGATTCTAGTTTCATCGTGACTTGGCCGTGAACCAGAATAGCCTGGTGGTTAAGTCGCTGCCCGGCAGGCAGTAGATGACAGGTTCGAATCCTGCTGGTTCCAATTTTTTCTGACTTGTGTTTTTCATTACAGATCGAGCATACGATCTTTAACACTGGGAGTAAAAATGCCTAAAGATTTGTTTACAAATTAAAAATTCCTCCCCAGTCAAGCTTCTTCGTTTACTAACCATTGTCTACGGCGGACCGTTAAAAATGAATATTAATGAGTCAGAAAGAAGAGGATCTTGGGTATTTGATTCTAGTTTCATCGTGACTTGGCCGTGAACCAGAATAGCCTGGTGGTTAAGTCGCTGCCCAGCAAGCAGTAGATGACAGGTTCGAATCCCGCTGGTTCCAATTTTTTCTGACTTGTGTTTTTCATTACAGATCGAGCATACGATCTTTAACACTGGGAGTAAAAATGCCTAAAGATTTGTTTACAAATTAAAAATTCCTCCCCAGTCAAGCTTCTTCGTTTACTAACCATTGTCTACGGCGGACCGTTAAAAATGAATATTAATGAGTCAGAAAGAAGAGGATCTTGGGTATTTGATTCTAGTTTCATCGTGACTTGGCCGTGAACCAGAATAGCCTGGTGGTTAAGTCGCTGCCCGGCAAGCAGTAGATGACAGGTTCGAATCCCGCTGGTTCCAATTTTTTCTGACTTGTGTTTTTCATTACAGATCGAGCATACGATCTTTAACACTGGGAGTAAAAATGCCTAAAGATTTGTTTACAAATTAAAAATATAGCATAATCTTGAAATCAATAATTGATACCTTATGATAAATTTTAAAGGACAGTGAAGGTCATATTAATGTGACCAGTTTGCTAAAACACACTTGGTAGACAAACTTTGAATAACATAGTAACCAACAAGAGCATTAATTTCTGTTCTGCATAATTTCTCATACTTCATTAACCTTGGAAACTTAAACTAAAAAAAAAAATTGTCATGCTGTTAACGCCAAAAACTCATAATTTAAACTCATCATTTTGTTATGAAGGTTTATAGGTACCTAATACCACTCATAGGTACACGCCATTGCCGACTGTGTAGTAACGCAGCCAACACACATCCCATACTTAAACTGCATCACTGTGCATTTTTGGCTATATTTAATTGACTGTCATATAATAATAATAATAATAATAGATACTTATATAGCGCAAAATGCTAAAGCCTCTAAGCGCTTTTTAGAAGTGAAGAGAAAATACATGTATTATATTGAATAATTAATACACAACATAAACATTTTAGTGATACATTTATAAAACAGTACATTCAAGCGTAGGCAACATTAAACAAGTAGGTTTTTAACAAGGATTTGAAAGTGTTCACATTGTTTGCTGTACGAATATAAAGTGGTAAGTCGTTCCATAATGGAGGGGCGGCATGTAAAAGTGATCTTCGTCCATAGGATGTAGATGAAATGCGGCGTGGAAGTTGAAGGAGGGATTGAGATGAAGAGCGTAGGGTCCGTGATGGGATATAAGGTTGTAGGAGATCAGATAGATATGTAGGAGAGAGTCCAGCCATTGACTTAAAGGTGAGGAGGTTAATCTTGTAGGTGATGCGCATGTTAATAGGTAACCAGTGAAGATTTTGAAGAATAGGTGTAATGTGGTGAGATGGAGGGACGCGTGAGATGAGGCGGGCAGCTATGTTTAGGATACGTTGGAGTTTAGTAAGATCTTTACCAGGGAGACCAAAAAGAAGAGAGTTGCAAAAATCAAGTCTGGAGGTGACAAGGGCATGAACTAATCGAGATACAGTGTCATCATCAAGATAACGACAAATTTTACTGATCTTTCTAATGGCCATCAGTGTTGACTTACAAAGATGATCGATGTGGTTTCTCATGGTTAAAGAAGAGTCCATGAATACTCCTAGGTTTTTGGCGACATGCGATGGGGTGATGGTAGAGTGACCAATTTGGAAGGTGGGAGGAGGTAGTGATGTGGTAAATCGTGAACTAAAAAAGATTATATTGCAGTTTACTTACATCCAAAGAATTATATTGAATAATAGATGATTAAAACTTACCAGGTTGTTTTGTGACCTTTGAAGAGGGTTTCCTGAAATTTTGGGTCCTTTTTGTCGATAACTGCTATCGAGACTCTCCCGTCAGCATCCAGTTTGTATTTTTCACGATTATGATGAAGGGAGCCCTCAGCGCTCGTAGTAGTACCGGCGCGATCATTTCGTCGATCTCCTACGAAGACCTGAAAGGGCCAAACTGACGACGTAAAAAAATAAAAAATATTACGTATGTACGTAATAATTACTACGTACGTACGTAATATTTTTTATTTTTTTACGTCGTCAGTTTGGCCCTTTCAGGTCTTCGTAGAATAGCTTGTGTGCGTAACATTCTGCGTACGTATCTACGGTGCGTAACCATGTAGAGCGGCCTCACTAGTGCGCAACATTATTGAGAGCAGTCGTCATCCGTATGGAGGTGTGGGTAACAAGTATCAAAAAGAGGGCTGTAAATGTAAGTTTTTATAACTTTCTACATTTTGTATCTTAACGAACTGATAACTTAAAATCTAAAGAATGATACTTAAGTATCAGTTTGCCCACAAAAACATCCATTTCAAACAAAATTACATCTGTATCCCCAATACCCAGTATACACACATGTATATGATTCTAATGGTCAATATGACCATTGCTTGCTGATGTGCCTAATACCTACAAAATGTGCTTATTGGTATGGAGAAATATTTCAACTATGAATTATGATATGATTAATTATGTCAATCCATAACAATATAATGTTACGGAATGACATTAAAATCACTTTTGTGTAAATTAATTCAACCCTGAATCTATAGTCTATGGGCCAACGTAGACCCCCCTCCCCCCCTCCCCCTTAGGCACAATTTTTTGTGATGTTTTCCTGGTAGCTAGGACCCTCGGCTATCAGAATCCGCCTGTTTGCCATAGAGTTAGTGGTGGGTGTGGCCACCAGGGCCGTTACCATGGCAACGCATCAAGGAAATATAGGAATTTACTAAAATACCTAATATTTCTAATTCAGAAATTCAAAAAATGACAGGTAAGCATCTAAATATATGTATTTTGAGTTTCCTGATTGATTGAAACCAAAATCTAGGTCATTTGAAGTCACGGTCATGCCAAAAAATGACTGTACCTATGGAAACGGTACCATAAAAAGTTTATATTTTTGAAAAATATCTAAACTTACCAGTATAAAATAGACAGAGAGGTGTCTACACAATCTTAGATTTCATTATATTTTTCTATTAGCTAGGACCCTCAGCTATCATAATCTGCCTGTTTTCCATAGAGTTCATGGTGGGCATGGCTGCTACGGGAGTTACCATGGTAACATAACGAAATACTGGATTTTAGGAAATACCGTATATTTGTCATTTAGCAGCATAAAATACAATGTATACATGGTAAGGACTCTAATATATGTATTTCAAGCTGCCCCACTGATTCCAACCACAATCTGAGTCATTTGAAGTCATGGGAGTGTAAAAAAGGGCCGTTGCTATGGAAACGGTCCCACAAAATGCTGATATTTGTGGAAAATATTGATGATTTATCAATGCTGTCTGCGCAATCTTAAAAGAAGACACCACTGACAAATTTTGAAAAAATATGTTGTTCTGCAGGTCTCTAGGAACTAATCAGTATCGAAATTGTAATTTTTGAACAGCCTACAAGTGCGTATATTATGTTTGTGACATGGTTGTACTTGGGGCATCAAGGTTTAACCTTCAATGAAGACACAATCGAGGCGCTCGGACATTTCATGTCTTTTAATCGTTTCCAAAAACCAAAAGCCTCTATCCATGCTTCGTACATAATAGTCTTGATTCAGACGTCATACATAACATTCCTCCCCTTTTAGCAAAGAACACAGTACCAAAAAAAAATTAAATACCTGTATCTACCCGGATGTGATATGCAGGTTATGGTATATCTATAAATCAGTATAATCCAAGTGTCTTGCAAAATACTTATACAGACATGTGACCTTTGCACGACAGGAATCTAGTCAAAACCTTTCCATCATAACATGACTAGCAACATGGCATACAGATACATGTATTTAAATACAACAAAATATCTCCACTGGTATAACAACCTATTACCCAATCAAACGTTCATTGAGACCTTAGGAACAATACTTCCCTTCCTTTAAATTCTTCAACATATGCATTACTTCATGCATGAAAATTTTACATGACAAGAAAAATATAAAGAATATTCCCCTTTGATACAAAACTGATTGGATGCAACCGTTATCAACTAAGTAATCTTCTGGCATAAGAATGATCAGAAATAGAAAAAACATTTCCATCATAAATGTAAAACAATACACGTTTTTACTATTAAAACATCAACATCCGTTATGAATGCACAAAATTAGCTTTCATGGCTGAAGAAAAATGATTTGATCAATTATGTGACACTAAAATTACCGCACTTCTGTAAGTGTGTATAATGTATATTTGGTTTTTTTTTTTTCTTATGCAATACCAATAATAAAAACCTGTTTTACACCAAAAATAAGAAAGATAAAATGTGATCTACAATAGTTCAACTTGGCATAAATACAATTAGGTGTATCTTGCAAACTATTCCTCTTCCAACATACATTTGTACCTTGTTATATTTTATCCGTCACATTATTTTTTAAACTGTCTGTTTTGCACTGTCTGTTTCTGATTGATAGTATAAATGGTATAAATATCAATTATTTGATATGAGTTAAAACTGCCATATTAATATATGTAATCCAAAACTGAATTTTTGTTTTGTTCTCTTGTGTGTGTGTGCGTGATTTTAACCTACTTATATATTATGTAATCATCATACTTTGCAGGTGTTTTTCTGTTCCTTTGTGATACTCTTTTTGCAGTTTCCTGTGTGTCAGTATTAGATACTGAAACTGTAGGGGCATCACTATTCTCATGTGACTCTTGTCTAGGGTTTGACAAGGTTTCATCTGGGGTAGATGTTACATTCTCAGAAGTATTTCTATTATCTGGAATGTTTGGCCTTGGAACTTCTTCCATCGGCTCAAGGTCTTGGGGTGGAGCATCAACAGGATGAGCAGGAGTGTAACCTCTAATGTGATCAACATGACGTCTGACCATGCGACCATCTGTCAATTTCACAATATACATAGATTCACTAAGTATCTCAGCTACTTGACCATATAACCATGTTGGACCAGAAGCGAAATTCTTCACTAGAACATGGTCTTGAATGTTGTAACTTCTCTGTTTGGTCCTGTTGTCTGACCTCTGTTTCATGGCAGATTGTTTTCGTTTCACAGTCCTTGTCAAGTCTGGACGGACTTGGTCTAATCTGCTTCTAATCCTTCTCTTGTACAGAAGTTCACTGGGGCATGTACCGGTGGTTTCTTGTGGTGTGATCCGGTATGTCAACAAGAATTTTTGGATTCTCATCTCCAAATTCTTTCCACTTGTCTTCTTGACACCTCTCTTTACTGTCTGAACAGCTCTCTCCGCTAAACCATTACTTGATGGGTGGTGAGGGGCTGTTTGCACATGTTCGATGTTGTTATCAGTGAGAAACTTGGTAAACTCTTCTGAAATGAATTGAGTCCCATTGTCACTAACCAACGTTTCAGGAATCCCATGTGTAGCGAAGAGGCGTCTCATAACAGTTACTGTAGCAGAAGCGGTTGCCTGAGGCACTCTAACAGCTTCTATCCACTTGCTGTGTGCATCTACCACAATTAGAACATCTTGGTTCTCAATTGAAGCGTAGTCTATGTGTATTCTCATCCATGGTTTTTCTGGGAACTCCCAAGGATGAATAGGAGTTGCTTGAGGGTTGTTCTGATGTTCCTGGCACACTGAACAAGTTCGAACTTTCTGTTCAAGACATCTGTCTATTCCGGGCCACCAAACAAATGAACGAGCTAGTACCTTCATTTTAACTATGCCAGGATGTGTAGCATGAAGCTCATCTGCTATCCTGTTGCGCAGATCAGGATCCTGGGGTATGACAACTCTCTGTCCCCATAGAAGAACACCATCTTCTATACTCAACTCGGTTTTCTTCTGAGCAAATGGGCGAACTTCATCATCCAGATTTCTAGAATTTGGCCATCCTTGCATAATGTAATGCTTGACCTTCTGCAATGTTGGGTCCTTGCTAGTCTTTTGTTTGACTTCACAAGCATCAACTGGTCTCGAGTCTATGTCAAACAACACGTTGACTCTTCCTGGCTGCAGATCACTCAACTCTGCTAAGTCCTCATTTGGCCATTTACTTGTTTCAGTTGAAGGCACTGGCAATCTAGACAACCCATCAGCGTTCTGGTGTCTCTTTCCTTCTTTGTAGACAATTGCATAATCATATGCTGATAAGATCATGTGCCATCTTGACAGTCTCGCTGAAGCCATCGGACTTGCTGGCTTTTGTCCAAATACGCCAAGTAGGGGCTTGTGATCTGTGATTATAGTGAATTTTCTTCCATATAGATATTTATGGAACTTCTTCAGACCAAAGATGACAGACAATCCTTCTTTTTCGAACTGTGCATAGTTCTTTTCACTGTCTGATAGGGATCTTGATGCAAATGCGACTGGATGCTCTTGACCATCAGGATCCTCCTGACTAATCACTGCTCCAAGTCCATACGGACTAGCATCAACTTGCAACAAGACGGGCTTGCTTGAGTCAAAGTGTGCCAAAACACTTTGGTGTTGCAGGAGCTTCTTTGACTTCTGGAAAGAATCCTCCTGTTTCTGAGTCCACTTGAACTTTGGGTCTGGTTCATCAGGACTTCTCTTTTTTCCTGTGCTCTTTGTAGAAGCATACTCTGCTCTCAACAACTCTGTAAGAGGCGCTATCGCTGCACTGAGACTAGGGATAAATCTCCTGTAGTATCCAAGCAGACCAATATAGGCTTGCAATTGCGTCTGATTGACTGGACGCGGTGCCTGTTGAATGGCTTCCAGTTTCTCAGGCAGTGGGCTAATACCATTTCGATTTATCTGGTGACCTAGATACTGGACACTCTCTTGAAGGAAAACACATTTCTCCTTCTTCAAACGTAGACCATTGTCCTTCAGACGTTTGAGTACAGTTTCTAGATTGAACAAATGATCCTCATCTGTTTTACCACTGATTATGATGTCATCGAGGTATGGACGACACATCGGAATATCTCCTACAAGTGTCTCCATTGTTCTCTGGAACAATGCTGGAGCACTGGCTATACCAAAAGGTAATCTGGTGTACTGATACAATCCTCTGTGGGTATTGATAGTAGTGTAGTGTCTTGCTTCTGGGTCCAATTCAACTTGGTGGTATGCGTGAGAGAGATCAAGCTTTGTGAACTTTTGACCTCCTTCCAAATCTTGAAGCATGTCCTCTAAGGAAGGTATTGGATACTTCTCCAATTTCAGAACCTTGTTTGCTGTGAGTTTGTAATTACCACAGACTCTGACTTTACCATCTGGTTTGTTCACAACCACAATGGGGCAGGCATAATTACTGAATTTCACTGGTTCTATTACTCCTTGATCCAACAGATCATCTAGGGCATCATCAACTTTACGCCTATTTGCGTAAGGAACTGGCGAAGCCTTATAGAAATGGACTTCATTGGTAGCTTCAACAGGATAGACCTTTGCTTGAAAACCTTGCAACTTGCCTAGTTTCGAACAGTCAAACACGTCATTGTGCTTCTTGAGCATTTCATCAAGTACACTCTGTACATTGTTTACACTGTCATCTGGCTTTGGGGCTTGCTGAACGCTTGGCACCTGGATCAGTGGCACAGTCGATTCCTCAAACCAATCACGACCTAACAAGCTTATCCCCTTTTCAACCACTATCAAGGGTAATTTCTTAGGGGCTTGATCAGCATGAAACTGAACTTCAACGGTAGCTTCTCCAATAATTGGTACCTTGTTTTCAGTGTATGTCCTCAACATAGCATTTGACTGATCCAAGTCTGACTGATCACCACAAAGACTGAATGTCTCTGCTGACATAAGTGTCCAGGGGCTGCCTGTATCTACCTCCATCTGAAGGCATCTACCATTTACCAGTACTTAAGCTTGGTATGGCGGGATTGCAATCTTGTTTAGCATTGCACCTTCAATGTGGCTTAAATTATCACCAAAATAATGTTCCTCTTCTGCCACTTGTGGCACTTGATCATTCTCCAAATGATGCGACTGTTGTGGTTTCTTTTTCCATGCGTGTTTCGCTCGGAACTCTTTCACTGCTTTGCATTGGCTTTTAGTATGTCCAATTTCCTGGCATAGAAAGCATTTCTCTCTCTGAAACGGACAGGATTGCGGAACATGTTTTGTCGATCCACAACGCCAACACTTAGATTTCTTGTCAGTTTCCTGACCTGCAGACTTTTCCTTCACCGGAGACTTAAACTTCCACTTGCTTGAAGACTTTTCTTTCACCTGCGCGGTTCTTAGCTTGTGAACCTCTTTGACTTCACTACCTATGTCATTGGAGTGCAATTGTTCAACATCTCTATTTGCTATTTCCATGGCTATGGCTATTTTCAAAGCTTTATCAAATGTAAGTTCTGATTCTCCAAGAAGCTTTCTTTGTGTAGCTTTGTCCTTACAACCAACTACGAGACGATCCCGAAGCATATTATTCAATTCCTTGAACTTGCATCCTTCACTCATCTGCCGTAAACGAGCAACAAATTGCGGGATTGTTTCATGTGGTTCTTGAATACAAGTATAAAACCTATACCTTTGGACTATTTCAGTTGGTTTAGGGGCAAAGTGTTCTGACAGGGTATCCTTACATTCTGTGTAAGTTTTTTCAACTGGTTTGCTAGGCTGCAACAATGCACGTAATGTGGCGTAGGATTTACTTCCTAATCCTGATAAGAAAATACCTTTCTTCTTTACATCTGCTGTGATATCATTAGCTATAAACCATGACTCAAGAACCTCTGTCCATTCTTCAAATTTATACCCCGAGTCCAACTGAGGGACATTACCAAACATTTGCTGTGTTGCCATGTCTTTATGTAAGGAACATTTAATAAGCTTGTAATGAACACTCACTGTCTAAAATCTATGCAAAACAAACAAACACTTGGCAAAAATTATACTGTAACTCGCATAAAACACTTCAGGCAAAATGTATGCTGTGGAAAAGAAATAAAAATTGCATAAATGTTGGACTTTATCCCACTTGTACTTTTACCACATACTGAAATATACAACTTATTTAGACAAGCAATTTACAACCTACTATATGATCAAACTGTTCAAACCTGGACTAGACTGCAAAGACTAGACCTGTTGTAACTATTATCTAAATATTAATACTGTTAATACAATGCAAGACCTGAAATTGATGTTAAAACATCGATATAGACCTACTTACATGTAAGCCCACATACTCCAAAATTTTCCTCTGGATCTAAACAAATATAGCATCTGATTATGTCAATATACTTTGTTACCAAAACATTACACTTGAATCAAACTTCAGTCATGGACGTGCATGTATTTCAATAGCATGACAATGGGCAATAATGTCAAATGAGTTTTTGAATGTTTATGTGTTTGCATCAATATCACCATCAATTCCACCATCAATTCATGATGAGCACAGCTGGCTTCCACTTGGCATGCTTGGCTGGGTTGCTAGTACAAATTGCGAATATGAGCCGACACTGTAACTTGTAACTAACTGGTTCCTGGTCCTACTTCTAGTTCACGGTTGAATGCAAATAATGAAGCAACAACTGCAACTTCAGGCTATGAACACTTCCCCATCTAGTCTACGCTGCAGTAGATCTAGTTGCAGGAACCTGGATTCTGGAACAGGGCAGGGCTTTGACCAACTGAGCTAGGCTGGAACTTAGGCTGCATCTTGCATGGGCTGGGCTGGACCTTGCATGGGCTGGGCTGGACCTTACTTTGATTCTTGAATAATCGTAAAGGTGAAACTACTGACAGTCAGGCTGGCATGGCTGGCACAATCACCATTCACCAACTCAACTGTGGCTAAAGTTAATGGTGCAAGGCAATAATGGAAGGCATTGACCCAAGTACGATTTAATGGCTGCATGGAGCTCTTGGCAAAAGAGTTTCATTAATAACAGGCTAACTTCATTAGTTCGGTTAATCTGCTGAATACGAGTTATAGAAGTACTCACTCGCTAGCTGTGCTGTACCGGTACTGCAAAAGCGTTCATAGACATACCGTACTGCGCAGCTAAAGTTAGGGCTGATGACATCTGGCGTTCCAACACACATGCAAAGATGTCGCTCTCCGCTGGAAAAAAAACTATTTTCCAGTATTTTTTCAGCAAACTGCGGCAACCAAACTAATCAATCCGAATCCTCGTCGCCAATATTATGTTTGTGACATGGTTGTACTTGGGGCATCAACGTTTAACCTTCAATGAAGACACAATCGAGGCGCTCGGACATTTCATGTCTTTTAATCGTTTCCAAAAACCAAAAGCCTCTATCCATGCTTCGTACATAATAGTCTTGATTCAGACGTCATACATAACATCATATATTTTGATATAAAAAGTATGTTTTTGCCACTGTCCATACGCAAATTGGCTCGTATCGGCCAAAGCTGTCACGTCATTGCAGCACTTTGAGTTTCCACCACAATGCGTGTGTACGCGTCCGTAAAAGCAGACTATATTCGCATGCATACAGCTCAATAGTATTCGTGGAGTTGCAAAAATGCTGTTGTGCCAGGCAATTTACTGTTCGAATCATCGTGAAAATTGTCCGGGAAAATCCTTTTTTGCCATCCCTGATCCGAAGAAGGATAGAGAAAGGTGTGCTGTATGTATAAGGAACATTGGAACAACCAAATACAACGTCAAAACGTACATTTATTCCAGTTTTCGAGTGGTCTGTGAAGACCATTTTGAAGGCGAAGACGAGGAGCAAAGTCATATGCCACTGAAATATTTCTTTGCTCAGAAAATTCCTCATTCATCTCCTTAGCTTAGATTACAAGCTTATTGAAGAATGTGATCAGATTTTACTTGAACATTAACCATGAATTTGTGTTAATGTCGTACTTGCTATCTATATCGCGAACGTAAGAACGTAAACAATGCAGCTTGCTGCATTAGCTTTCCGCGCGTGCCTTAAAGTACACGCGTTAATGGGAAGCACGTACGAACGATGACAAACAGTAGTGCCAATTTTAATTTTATTAATTCGATCAATTGTAAAAAAATTTGCTAAAGCACTTTATTTTTTCAGCAGATAATATTCAAAAGCACAAAAAAATGAAAAATTAATAACATTTTCTTTTTGTCATGCATAATTGTCTCACAAATAGCATTTTTATAGGCGCTGTGAAAGCGATCTGTGTATTGCTTCATAACGGCATTACTGTGATTTGCCGTGGTTTTTGCAGTTGTGCTGCAGTGACTTAACAGATTTTTGCGGCTCGTACTAGTAGATAGTGTAATATTTATTTTTTTAAAATCGAGATGTATGATTTTATCGACCTGAGCGATGAGTTTTTTGGTCAATCTGACTAGTTATATAACATTAAAAATTGTAAAAGTGCTAAAATTTGTCAGTGGTGTCTTCGTGTTTTTCTGTTACCTACAACCCTCAGCTCTCATATTCTTCCTATTTTACATAAAGTTGGTAGTGGGCGTAACCACTAGGGTTGTTATCATGGTAACACACCAAGGAATTGAATTTTAGAAAATAACATATATCTGCAATTCAATAACACAAACAAATTGTAACCATCTAACTATATGTTTTTGGGGGTGCCCGTTTGATTGCAATTAGAATTAGAGACATTGGAAGTCACCGTCATGTCAAAACATGGCTGTTGCTATAGAAACAGTATGATAAAAATTGAATATTTCTGTAACTAATCAACACAAAACAAAGAACAAGTGTATGTACAGCCTAAAATGGTGTTTATCTGTCAGCTAAATATGAGTCATTGGAAGTCACTGTCATGTCAAAACATGGTTGTTGCTATAGAAACATTATGGTGAATTTAGTGAAAAATTCTTTAACTATCTAACACACTTTATAAAGTAAGGGTGGATGTCGGGCCACCACTCGGGATGTTACCATTGTAATAAGATAGGAAATAACATAATGTGTAATTCAACAACGTGAAAATATTTAGTAGGCATTACATCTATTTCAAGCAGCTCTTTTGAGTGCAATTTTTTGGTGTGCTTTCAAGGTCACAGTCAGGTAAAACGATTATAATTCTTATTATCCATTTGGTCTCAAACTGACGCCGATATGGTGGGTGTGAGCACCAGCCCCATTATTATGGCAATGCACCATCAAAATATTGGAAATTGTTTGAAAATGACATATATATTCTGTTTTAATAATAGAAAACACAAAATATTGGACTTGATATACACATCATGAACTGCCTGAGTTATTACAGTCATAATCCGAATCACTTAGGGCCATATTAATGTCAAAACAGGGTTGTTGCCATGGTAGTATTATTATGAAAACTGAGCAATTAAAAAAAAAAATGTGACAGATGTTTGTTATTACACAGCAGCAATTATGTTGCAAAGACATTTTTTAAATGTACTTTTTAGCTGTACTTATTTATTATTTTAGCTGTAGTTATGCTTCCACCTCTATGCCTTGGCGTTGGGAGGGAGGCAATGGAGGCTTAATAGATGGATTCACCTCAGTCACAGAACCTAATGTATTCATAAGATGATAAACTTGTCAGTCTGTAGCTAAACCTGTCTACCTGAAATAAATCTGAGGAGATTGGAATAGAGTCACTGAGAAGGCCTGTGGTGAAATTGCAGCCCAGCATTCTCATGACTTGCATGATTGGGGTACATGTATATTAGCCATGGACTTGATGTGTTGGGGACCATAAGACCTATACGTTTACATATTGGTTGCCCTTACAGGTAAGCTGCAGTTCTCTTGGCTTTAGAGGAGATATGGCCAATAGTCTGTGATATGGTTCCTCTAATACTATCTTGCCTTAAAGCATGGTTGGATAAAGGATGGGGGTAGCAGAGTTTAGCAGCTAAGTCCATAATGTTGTGAAATTAGTGAACACCAGCGGGTTTGTCTATCTATCTTTTACAGCTTTAAGGCGTTCTGCAGCCTTATTTGAACTGAGTATTCTCTTATAACGTGGTTGACTTTCTTACAAGTCTGATATGGTGAAGTACTCTTATCTGGCTTGAATCACAGGCTAAGAAGGTCATGGTGAGGAGATTATCCAACCCTCTCCGGTTTGGTTTGGCAGAATAAAGTCAGAACTCAGGATGGAGATATAGGTGTCATCTATACCTCCACCACTATGTTAGAAGAGAATACATTTTTTGCAATACTTGAGTAATGTCTCTATGGTTAGGATGAAGATGATGAGTGAATCCTCACTTCACCCTAGAGGGAATTCAAGTTTACTTAGTATAGTTTGGTATGTAGTTCTGAAGTCTGTCAATGCCTTATTGTATCTGTTCTTCATGATAACTCTGATTGATGGGTAATCCTCAACCTCATCCAAAGTAGCGGGTGTTGCTGCAAGAGGAATTCTGCTGAAAATGTTCCGTACCTCTATCCAAAGGATACTCTCTAACTTCTGATGTTAACTGGGTGTGGACACTTATGTACCTCATTTCACAGATGACCGTGAACTCAATACCGACACATTAATTGCAGTTAGCAGTACAGTCAGAAATTAACTTTATAAAAATAATATCACCAACATTATCTTTCGTGTTGTGAAATCACAGAAATATGCCACATTTTTTCTAAATATAGATTTCTCGATCATAATCTGCCTTAGCAGCGACCATATTTGGATATGATCATTGTCTTAAATGATTAACATTTTCAATGCAATCATTCAGGCTGCTTGCAATGGAGATATCTAGCATGTCTAGACTGTTATATTGTTTTAAAATAATGTTAAACAGAAACAATGCCACTTTCTGAATGCCAATATTTTAAAGATGCTTTTGGTGCTCACAGCCACAGTACAACACCTACCAAGCAGTCAAAGTTAATACTGTAATACGACAACACAGTAGAAGAGAGTATCTCTAAGTACAATGGTACCTTTTCAATATGAATTGGCTTACGCAATGAATTTTCAGAAGCCTTGCATATCTATTTGAACATTTGCATCTTCGTTTGTCATAGCAAGTGTCCTACCAGGCATGAACTTGAGGCCTCCAACCTGGAAAATATTCTTGATCTGGATTTGAACCAATAGGACAGTTACAAATTTATGAACTCAGGCACTTGTTTATAATTCATTATTTAGATACATAAATATCCCTTTCTTAAAAATCAATATTAGCTTTCTTATCATTCTTTTCCTTTAGCAACGGCATATTTTTATATGACTGACCTAAATTCATCCGGCTTTTGATTGCAATTAAAGGGGCAGCTTCAATTGTGTAAAATTAGATGCCTACATTGTACTTCGTTACATTACAAATGCATGGTCGAAGCACTGTGGTATATTGGTGTAGGCCTATCACTCTCATACGCGAGCTCTTGGATTCGATCCTTGATCGGTGCTTACATCCCTGGGAAAGGTGTTTTGCCCACATTTGTTTTGCTTGACCCAGATGTATGAAATGTGTACAAGGCAATGATAGTTGCAGGGCAGTAATAATCCTGATGTGGTTATCCTGGGTAAGTAAGATCAATTTATTATTATCTATTATTCTAAAACTCTGATGTTTCTTGGTGCCTTACCATGGTAGCTATGAATTGACAGTGTCACCCACAACCAACTTTGTGGGTACTAGGAAGCTTTCGATTATGATAGCCGAGGGTCCTAGCTGACAGATAAGCACCATTTTAGGCTGTACATACACTTATTCTTTGTTTTGTTTTGAATAGTTACAGAAATATTCAATTTTTATCATACTGTTTCTACAGCAACAGCCATGTTTTGACATGACGGTGACTTTATACTCTGATACCAGATAATTCAATCTAAACTACATTACTGTTAACGTAGATACCGATAGTCAAGGGAAGACATTTTCATTCAAACTATTTTTTTAGACAATTTCTGTTGATGACCATGACACTAACCTGTTTCATGGTGGAAGCTTTCCCTGGCACTGTATTGGTCCTCTTCTTCTTCTTCTTCCTCTCCCTTTTCTTCTCCTTGGGTGCCTGTCTCATCTTCATGAATTTTCATCTCTGCTGTGGCTCCAACAAGATCATCTGAAATTAAGAATTAAAAAAAAAGGTTGTACAAAAATTGGTCAATACAAATAACACAATAATAGAGATCCTTTGATTATCATTCGTAAGTCTAACTATTGGTCTCCTTCTTATTTCTTGTATCACAGTTGAAAATATTACATGAAATTCAGGTCCATAACAATAGTTCTTGCATTTTAAAAGTTTGGTCCAGGTGAATTACAAAATATTTTGTTTGTTATTTACCAGTCAGTTAATGGGCACATCACATGTAGGCCTACATGTGGACATTTTGTTTTTGTAGTTTAATACAAAAACACCCCTTTTCAGAAAAAATCTCACTAATACGGCCGAGCGCTGTGTGTGTAAACAATAGTGAGATTTAAATATCTGTATTTTCTATCCCACAATGCACCGCACGATCCTGCAGTAGAATCCTCGGCACGAACAATTACGTGTTTGAATCACGCGCGATCAAAATCAAGATGGGGTCATCAGACCTGGGTCTCCGTTCGGGCATGCACAATGCGGGTCTAGTAATATCAATATTGTTTGCTAGTTGAGTTTTTTCCATGTGTATGGATGGTCACAGCAAAAGTGCGATTCTGATCGTGATCGGAATCTCGCTTTTTCATGTGTGTGAATGCACTCATTGTCTCAAAATTCATTCTGTATACATTTCAGGCCATTTTTAGCATTTAAAGAAAATGGCCAACACGTATAGATAATAGATAATAGATTGATACATGTAGACAATAGATAATACATTAATTCAAAATTGTCATTTTTTCATCGAAATGGAAAGACTTTTTGACAAAGACAAATGCGTATACGCACAAGAAACATGCATGTGCGCCATTTTGCATAGGCTTAGTATTGTAAATATATTAACATGGTCATATCTTACAAACGGCACGGTGAAACAAATTTGGAAAAATGATGACCCTTTGCGAGAAGTTAAAAATGTCAACGTTGCGTCAGCAGAATGTCAAAACGTTGTTCCCTTGTCAGTCTATATCTCCAAAACGGTGCGGTCATTCACGTCGAAACCTGTTACAGTTCTAGCCCTTAATATTCACAGTCAGCTCTATGAATATTAATGACATGACTTCAACGTTGCGTCAGGAGTGCGTCAAAACACTGTTCTAGGAGGGTCAATTTCAATAAATGTTTATTGAGGAATGACGTCAAAAACTTGTCAAATACTGTTCGATGTTTGGTTAGTGGCTCATATCAACATAATGTTTTACATATAAGATCATACATAAAACAATTTTCTCATTCCCACAATTCCCTACGATTTGGACATGAAATAGGGAAAATGGCGACCGTACGGGTAGTGCTACTTTTGTGCCATTTCAACACAAATCTCAAAAAAACTTTGTTTTTGAGAAATTTTTGTTTGAGAAGGAGTTTGTCTAGTAAAAATTGCGACAGCAGAATATTCTCCTGGGAACATTCTCATTAAAGTAATGTCGCATGATGCCATGAAATGTAAGTAAACATCGATTTTGTTTAACGTCCCTCTTAATGACTGGGATGTGTCATGGCTGCGAGTGGGTTCACTGTACAATACGTATTAACCCCACATCCCAACCTGTACCCCATGACCAGCATGAAAAAAGAAAATTATTATCTTTGCTTGGACCCTAAAACCGTCCTTTTGAATAGTCTACTGTTGATATTTTTGAAAAGATCAGAAATTTCCGTAGATCTGTATGATATTACTTAAACCTAAAAAGTATAGCGCATGGCATCTTTACTGACAATCTGCAGTAGATGTGAACCTGTTCAAGATTGATCAGGACACTGAATGCGCAAGATCCTCACTCTGGGCCGCGTTGGGTAAGATCTTGCCCAGCAGTCTGTTAGGTTTGGGTGCGCCGATCCTGGCTGGCTACTGCGCTTTGCCTACTAGAGCAAATGTTGCAGGTGCCCTAGCTGGCCCTAGGCCTTTCCTAGACCTTAGCTTTAAACTCTTGTTTATGTAGGGTCTAGAAAGATCAACATAAAATTTGAATGACATTGTCTTCCATGCTGGACCCAGATTAAAGTGTTCTTTATTCTCTATAACCTAATACTAATACTATGAGAGCCATCTCAATTTGATCCCTGGCTGAACTCAAGTCTCACGCCCCAGCGCCTCATCTCACGTCCACCTGCCCGTGACTCATTTTCTCAAGCCGTCCGGCGAATAGAGCTGGGTAATTTCTGTTCTCTTTGGGTAAGATTAGGCAGTAATCACTCAATTTTTAAGACAAAATACTTATATGTAACAGATCTACAAGCATGCATATATACATGTAATAATGTGTACACATGTGCTTTATCAGATTGAATGGTTTCATTAAGACCTTAGTAAAACACAGTTTTATGATCATGAAACTAAGGATGCCTGTTTGCCCTTTTCTTTGATTCATAGACTGAATAAAAACGGTTGTATCTCGTGCAATCTCATACAGACTTTTCCAGCCTGGACCTTTTATTTTCAATATTGCAATAAATGCAAAATTCTCTTATTGTTATAATCAAGTTAAGTAATAAAGTTGCATTACAGGTATGCACCAAATCACACAATTTCATATCCCAAAATTAAATATCTCTCTACCGTGGGAGGGGGGACTGCCCCCCTCCCACACCCTCCCCCACTTCGCTCCCTTGGGCTTGGTCGCTCAGCTCCCTTGCAGGGTCTCACTCCCATCCGGTTCAGAAACTTGGCATCTCTGTGAACTTCCTAAAGTAGAAAATAGACTAGATCTATTTCGTTTGTGTACTGTACTAGAAACCATGGCATGAGTAATGATGAGTCACCACTGGCACTAGAGACGAGAGTAGGTACATCTGCGAGTACGATATCTGATAATCTAAAACAGTAGATCTATGACATGCTGTTATCACCACTGCGATCCTAACTTTGTGTTCTCTTTTGATTGTAGAGCTATCGGACCAAAGTAGAGACACACAGGGGGACCAGGACCAGATCATCCAGTATCGTTTTAGACCCTACATGTACCTGGGCTGTAGATTTATTGCCCACTCACTGCAGGAAACCCTAGTTGAATTGGAAAAAGTAAATTGTTTTGTGATAATGTAAACCGCTAAGCCCACATGATTTATGTAATTTTCAATTTTGGTCATAGCTTAGTCTTTAATAGATGTATACATGTAGCTCTGTAAGATTAGACCATATTATTTAGACTTAGATGTGTAAATGTTTTCTGTAGACCGTAGACCATCTGTGCAGTCAAAATCAAAATTCTGAAGTAGGCCTATACCCGCTTCCGATTTAGCCATATTAATGTTTTCTGCTACTAGACATCTTGGTCTAGGATCAAATTTGGAATGGAAGATGAAAATGCAATGTATGTACGGTACTTCTGTTAAAAGATTTTACCTAGATTTACACTTTCTATCATTAAGAAGAAGAAAAACAAATTGTAGCATAAAAGGATATATGTACCCATTCTATTTCCTTTTTTAAAATCCAGTCTACAAGTAGTTTGATTTTTTTCTTTGCTTTTTGTTTTTATTATGCAGCTTGTTCAAGGAAGCTCATCAGTTACAACATGTACAAGTGTTGTTGATTGTCTAGTAATGGAGTCATGAAGTGAAGTATTTTTATCTTTGATATTATTCAAAGTTTTAGAAGTTGTTTTTTTTCTACAAAGATTTATTGTTAATTTACATAATGGCAAATATTCTAAATCTCATGAATGCATACATGTATATTTCTGATCTGAACAATGAATGTCAAAGTATGGGTCAAATGGAAAGAGCTAACATATTATTCAAAGTGGAAACAAACATATTTGTAACTTTTTTTTTTTTTTTTTTTTTTTTTGGGGGGGTTTGTATCAATGCTATTGGATGGCCCTTATTTGCAACATGTTGATATTTCACTGTTAGACCCTTTATACATGTAGATACATCCCAAATTTGTAATTTTAAAATAAAAACAAAGACTTTGATTACCACTGATTTCGCTTTTGTAGGTCTACATGTCCATGTACATTGTACATGTACTCGTAATTAAAAACAATGTAGTTGGTATGATTGGCGCATTTAAAACAAATCAAATCAATTTATTGACTTTAAACAAGAAAATTATAACTAATTTTGTTATTTACTACATAAATCTATGTATCTACCTATTTGCTAGTTTCCCAAACTATGTCGTCATTCGAGAAAAACTAAGTCTAAAACGCGCAGCCCCTGCCCGCACGCGCGTACTCCCCGTCCACCAATACAATCGCGCCACCGCCATGCTCTTCCTCTTCTGAGCAGTCAGAGACAGATCTAGGACATGATGTCAGACAAGGAGAGGGGCTGGAGGGAGGGACATAGGTAGATACATAGATTTATCTAGTAAATAACAAAATTAGTTATAATTTTCTTGATTTACAGCAATAAATCGATGTATCTACCTATTTGCTAGAATAGCACGGATAAAAACCCGGGTGGCATGTCCCAGGACGGGAAGAACGAACGCAGGGCAGGAGTGAAGACGAAAAACAGCTCTCCACCCAGAGGTAGCAAGGCCAACCTCACCCGAAAGAGCATCCTTAAAAAAGAAGGATGTGAAAGAGAAAAGGGGAACGCCAAAGGCAGCCCGCAAGATATCTTCCAAAGGAATACCCTGAAAAAACGCCCAGGAAGTAGAAAACTCCTGGTATCGTGCGCTCTTGGAGGATCCTCAAACAGAAGAGCCTCCCAACCCACAGCTTGGATAGCCTTGACAATCCAACGGGAGATAGTCTCCCACGACGCTGGGGAAAAAGGGTGACGGGAAAGGAAAGAGCTGATCATCCTTACAAAAAACCTTAGTCCTATCCAAGCGCCATTTGAGTGCCTAACAGGGCACCAAAGACTTACCCTCAATGGCAGAAGAGAATTCTGACAGAGGACTCAAGAACACTTCGATTGAGCCAGAAGAATCCGTCTGATTCTTAGCAATAAACGAAGGTCGAGGAACAAGACGTACACCTTGCCTTTCCCATCTGATATGCCCGGGCGCCGTAGAGAGAGCCTGAATAGCGCTTCTCCTCAGCCCAGAAGCAATAGCAACGAGAAAGGCGGTCTTAATCGACAGATGGTGTAATGACGCTTCCCAAGTCGAAATGAAATAGGGTAAAAATAGGGAAAAAATACAAAAAAATTACCAATGGAAATATATTTTTTTCCTATTTTTTTCCTATTTTGTATAGCGTAGAGATAGCTACTTGTAATAGGATAAAAATAGGATTGAAACACATTTTTCCTATTTTTTTCCCTATTTTTCCCTATTTTTATTCCAAGAAAATAGGATAAAACCAGAAAGAAAATAGTCCTTCGAAATTTTTCCGGAAATAGGAAAAAAACAAAAATAGGATGGAAATAGGATTAAATTAGGTGAAAACTAGGTAGAAAATAGGGGAAAACACGTTGAAGAAAATAGTGGGAGATGGAAAATAGGAAAAATATAGAAATAAAATAGTGGAAAACTAGGCAGAAAATAGGATAAAATTTGATTGAGAAATAGGATAAAATAGGAGGAAATAGGAATTGAATAATGGGAAACTACAGAAAAAATAGGACAAAAACAGGAATAAAATAGTGGAAAACTAAGCAGAAAATAGATTGAATCTAATTGAGAAAATGCAATGTAATAGGGAAAAACTAGGGAGAAAATAGGAAAAATCTACAAAACCAATAAGAAAATAATTAACTATAAGATTAATATAAGAAGAAATGCTGTGGGTGTCTACAGGAACAATCACATGACATTATTGATTATTATTTTATTAATCCTATCTTGTAATCATATCCTATCCTAGCCTAGCCTACATCCTATGTCCTATACCTAGCTACTAAGCAATTGTATCACATTCATTATATATAGGGACATAGTTGTAGTGCTATAAAAAAATGGTTACTGACTAGATTACACTTTTATTATTAAAATTGAAATATGAAAATGCCTTTTGAAATTGTGTACAACATTACAATAGTTTAATGTAAGTAAAATTTCTATCAAAGTTCAAATCTTAATCCCAAATCTAAATGTATTTATCTATTTCCACTAGTTTTCATATTTTAGATTGTTATTCATGAATATTCATGATTGATTAGGACCTATAGAAACCAATAGTTGGGAAACTAGAATAAAACTAGTGCTGGAAAAGATAAAGTTTGGAAAATAGTATAAAACTAGTGCTGGAAAAGATAAAGTTTGGAAAATATGATAAAACTAGTGTAAGCAAAAGTACAGAAGTCAGGAAACTAGAATAAAACTATAGTGCTGGAAAAAATAAAGTTTGGAAAATAGGATAAAACTAGTGCTGGATCATGGGGAAAGATAAAAGTTTGGAAAATAGTACAAAACTAGTTTTAGAATAATGAGAAAACTAGGATGAAACTAGAGCTAGTCTGAAAAATAGGATAAAACTATTTTTTTGACAAAAATGAAAAGTGCAAAAACTAGGGAAAAAATAGTCCGGAGAGAAATGAGGTCTAAAAAATAGGAAAAAATCAGAAAATAGCCTCAAAATAGGCCTATTTCTATTATATTTTCCATGGGAAATAGGATAAAAATAGGCCTATTTTCCTGAAATAGGAATAAAATAGGTGAAAAATAAAAAAATAGCCTAAAATTACTTCCATTTTCTTCCTATTTCCGAGGGAAATACAATAAAAATAGGCCTATTTTCCTGAAATAGGAAGAAAATAGGTGAAAAATAAAAAAATAGCCTAAAATTACTTCTATTTTCTTCCTATTTCCGAGGGAAATACAATAAAAATAGGCCTATTTCCTTAGAATAGGAAGAAAATAGGTGAAAAATAAAAAAAATAGCCTAAAATTACTTCTAATTTCTTCCTACTTCCGAGGGAAATACAATAAAAATAGGCCTATTTTCCTTAGAATAGGAATTAAATAGGGAAAAAATAAAAGATAGCCAAAAAATAGATCTATTTTTTTCCTATTTTCCAAAGAAAATAGGAAAAAAATAGGCCTATTTTCGTTTAAATAGGAATAAAATAGGGAAAAAATAGGGAAAAAATATATTTTCACACTTCCGAAAACTACTGGGGTTTGCACAACGGCTCAAAGGGCGGTTGGCCAAGGCGTCCAAAACCAAAGGAAGGCTCCCCCGCAGGAGTCAACTGGCGATTTGCTGGCCGTTTCAAAAAGAACGACCTCAGCAAAAGTGTCAAGAAGGGAGAGTTTGAAACTCCCGAACCATCAGAAAAACCAAGGTGAACCGCAGCCATAGCGGACCGGTAACCACGAATGGTAGCGAGGGACCTGCCCTTATCGAAAAGGGCGATAAGGAAACCGCAATAGCACCCACCGGGGCAGAACGGGAAGAAAATCCCTTCTCCCCACACCAAGCATGGACGGCTTCTAACTTCGAGTTGTAAACAGCCCGGGTAGAATCTCTTCTGCTCTGGACTATGAACTGGGAGGCTCTCTCTGAGAGTCCTGCCGTCCTCGCATCCTCCCCGATAGAGGCCAGGCGGTCAAATGTAGAGCCGCCGGGCGATGGTGGAGGATCCCCGATAGGGGCTGAGCTATGAGGTCTGCTCTCCGGTGAAGGGAGAGAGGCCGACCGTCCAGCAGAGACAGAAGAAGAGGAAAACCAAGGTCTCCTCGGCCAGCAAGGTGCTATGAGCAGAAACCACGCCTGATCCCCCTGAATCTTCCCCAGGACCTGAGGAATTAAGGAGACCGGCGGAAAAGCGTAACCCCGGAAGTTCTTCCACTGAAGGGAGAACGCATCGAGGGCCCAAGCTTCCGGATCTCACCCTCGAGAGCAAACAGGTCTATCTCTAGAGGGGCGCAGACTGAACTGAGGTAGTCGAAGACCTCTTGATTCAGTGTCCACTCGGAGGGGAGACACATGCCCCGGGACAGAAAAAATGCAATAGGATTGTCCTGGCCGGGAGCATAAGAGGCAATCGGAAATACTCGGAGAGACCGACACCACCTCCAAGCTTAGCGGTCAGATCGTTCAGAGAACGGAACGAGACCCGCCTTTTCGGTTGGAGTAGGCAGCAACAGAGGTGTTGTCCGTCCAAAACAGGACGGAGCGACCTACAATCATGTTTCCGAAAAACGGGAGACATGAAGACTGCCATTAACTCCATTGATGTGGGGCAAGGTGCACAGGTGTGACCAGAGCCCCGAGACCAACCTGGCCCGAACAAGGGCCGCCCCACCCCAGAAGTGAGGCATCCGTCTAGACGGTGACTGACGGAAGGGGCGTGCGAAGAGACTTGCCTTGAAGAAGGAACAACTCTTTTGGCCAGGGGGAAAAACCGGCGTTTGATTCCCTCGTGAGAGGAATCCACACCGCGAGAGAGTCTACACTGGGCTTTGATAAACTTCAGATGAAGTTGGAATGGCCTCATATGAAGCCGACAGTCTTGGAGGACATCCACAAGGCTCGATAAGTGGCCCAAGAATTGGAGCCACCGGCCTGCCCGAACTCGACGTAAGAGACGAAGAGATCGAGCTAGGAAGACAATCGCTTGAAACCTCTCCCGCTAGGGCGGGCAACTTGGTTCACGATGTCTATTTCCTCACCCAGGTAATTGGGCCTGCAGGTAGGAGTCAACTCCGACTTATCCCAATGGACTATGAAACCTACTCTCTGTGGGTACAAAGAAGTAGGTCCATGTGAGACTGAAGGACGGACACAGAGCTCGCCACCAGGAGCCAGTCGTCCAGATAGTGCAAAGTCTCAGACCGCGATCCCGAGGAAAGCGGCTAGGACAGAGACTACTCGAGTAAAATTCGAGGTGCTGGTATCAGGCCGAAAGTAAGGCTCTGAACCGGAAAAATTTCGGCTTGAAGGAGAAACCTGGTAGGTCCCTTGAAGAAGGGTGTAAAAGTCTCAGACCGCGATACCTGAGGAAAGCGGCTAGGGCAGAGACTACTCGAGTAAAAACTTGAGGTGAGGGTTTCAGGCCGAAAAGTAAGGCTCTGAACCGGAAAGTTTCGCCTTAAAAGGCAAAAATTTACATGTATAGGTTTCCAAGCGGAAAAGCTCCCTAGGTATGAAGGTATTCATGACCGTCATATCCAGACCAAACTGAGTTTCCCCGAGTGTTGGGGAAAAAACAAGGATGGGGAGAGACACCGATGAGGGTGTCTTGTACCCTGTCAACCGCGCCCTTTACCAGCAGCTCCTGAGTCTCTGTGGAGATGAGCTCTAGAAAAAAGGGGGCGAGAGTGTAGGAGGGTTGTGAATCGTGGGCCGAAAAACACGGCCCCGAACGCGACCCCGGGCCTTCTTCCTACTACGAGGAGAAGGCCCCGCCTTGGCTCCAAACGAAAGTGGAGTACTAGGCTGAACTAGCGGTGTACGAGTGGGCTGAAAAGCCGGAAGTGACACCGCGGAAGTGACACCTCCAAGGAGGTGGAACGTTAGCCTGAGCCTGCGACTTCGGAGCCGTTATAGGACTTAAGGCGTTTGGAAGTTCCGCCTGCTTGCGTGACGCAACTTCAAGTTGGATCTCTTCAGTCACCCTACCTCCAAAGAGGTGTTGACTGGAGAGGGGAACACTGACCAACAGGGCAGTTATGACCCTCTAACAACAGAATGTCTGACTCAGACATCTGGAGTTCCTAGCCCCTAGCCCGAAGGGAAGGAGCGTACCCAAGTAGGTTGACCTGGAAAGAACTTCCTTCAGGTTCGAGGAATTCTCCACTTTGGTGTAACTTGTACTCGAAGTTGACACCAAGCCTTCCACCTCATGAATGAGGTCACTGGAACGAGACTGTCTCGTAAGGAATCAAGAGTGTCTTGCTGGGAGAAGATGAGAACCCTGGTCTTGGGTCATGTGGCTTTTGTTTATATGCTACTGGAAGCTAACACAATGCACAGAACATGATATTGTTAATTCCAGAACATGTTTAATCAGAGGATGAATTGCCGAGCGTAACATTTCAAGTAGGCACCTGATGAGAGCTATCTAGTCTAGCAATCAGACGTATGACTTATCGTCACACCTCCCTTTCTATAAGAAGAGAGTTTGTCTCGATTTAGACAAGTATGAATATTTTCATCTTGTGCCTTTACAATTATAAGACATAATATATTTCTTGAAGCCTGTTTAACTTTGGTTTCTGTAAACAGCCTTCAATAACACAAAACATAATATATGAATTTTCACGTAGTGTTGAGGTAATGTTTTTGACTTCTTCTGGTTGAGAGTCCATGCAATTAAAGTCCTTTCAAGATAATTATTCTGCTTTCTTTGAGTGTTCTGTTTGTTGATTCCGATTTCTTCTTATAAATCGCTGAAATATATTATTCTCCAGTTTGTAGTAATTTTGTTTTAACTGTTTCATCAATCCTTTTCGATTAAGTTACTGTTCAATTAAGCGAACCGGAGGCTTCACGTTGCGTCCACTTCTCGTTGTAAACGTAGCTGTTGATGTAGATGGTGCATCCGCTACTGGAGGGTTATCTTCGTTGTCATCTTGGGCATTTTGTGGTTGTTCGTCATCGTCGTCGACATCGTGCGAGATATAATGTTCTTTACGTCTAGCTGGTCTGATGTGACGGCGGTTTCGTCGACGTATCACGCCGTGTTCAGTTTGTACCAGATAAGACCGATTTGGTAGTTTGGTCTTAACAACGCCTTGCTCTGACCATCTGTTTGTGTGCATGTCAAGGAGTGTGACATGTTGACCAATGCTAAGCTCTTGAAGATCCTGAGCATGCTGATCATAGCGTTGTTTCTGTTTCGCCTTCTGCCGCTCCTTCCTTTCCTTCACCTGACGAAAATCAATGTTCTGTGGATCAAGGAGGTTGTCCATCATGGGCAAGTTAGATCTCAAACGGCGATTGTAGAGTAGTTCTGCAGGGGATTTCCCACAGTCGAGGGGTGAGCTCCTGTAGATCTGTAGAGCTTGGTAGATATCTTGACTACTCTGCTGGCACTTTCGAAGTAGATTCTTTGAAACCTTGACTGCTCCCTCAGCGCGACCATTGGACTGGGGATAGTACGGACTTGTAGTCGTGTGAACGAAATCCCAGTCGGTTGAGAAGCGTTGGAATTCAGAACTCGCAAATTGAGGACCGTTGTCCGAGACTACTTCACAAGGAGTACCGTGTCTAGAGAAAATCTCCTTGAGTTGTGTGATCACTGTTTTGCTACTAGTTGTGGACAGTGTACGCAGTTCAATAAACTGGGAATAGTAGTCTACGACTACTAGGTAATCTTTACCATCTAGAGTGAACAAGTCAGTACCGACTTTTTCCCACGGTCTGTCCGGAATCTGGTGTTGTTTCAGACTCTCTTGTTGTTGTTTCGGTTTGTACAACATACAGGCTGCACAGTCTTGAACCATGTCAGTGATGTCTTGGTTCATCTGTGGCCAGTATAGGACTTCACGGGCCCTTCTCTTGCACTTTTCTATTCCTAAATGCCCTTCATGGATCTTGTTCAGCATTTGCTTTCTCATTGATGTAGGAACTACAATCCTACCGCCCTTCAAAATGAAGCCATTAGCTTCTGAAAGCTCACTTCTGGCATGCCAATACTGTCTGACAGCCATTGGACATTGATGTTTTGCAGCTGGCCATCCCGTTCTGATGACTTGTTGGAGTTGCTGCAGTGTTTCATCTGTCTTTGTCTCTTTGACAAATTGTGTTTTTCTGTCAGTAGTGACAGGTAGAGTCTCTATGATTGCATCAACATAGACTCTGATGTCTTCCTCTCGTTCTTGACTCTGGTCTGCTTCTGAGTCTACCGCTCTTGACAACGCATCTGCTATATACATGAACTTGCCAGGCGTGTAGGATACATTCAAGTCATATCTCTGCACCCTGATCATCAGACGTTGAATCCGTAGCGGACAATCACTCAGAGATTTGGTGAACAACGGAACGAGGGGCTTATGGTCTGTCTCAGCTTCAATCACTTGACCATAGACATACTGGTGGAACCTTTCACACGCATATGTGATCGCTAGCAGTTCCTTTTCTATCTGAGCATAGCGCGTCTCTGCCTCTAACATAGCTCTAGATGCGTATGCAATCGGATGCCAATTCTGGTCATGCTGCTGTAGGAGAACTGCTCCTAAGCCATTCTTGGAAGCGTCAGCTGATATCTTCGTGGGCTTTGTGCAATCATAGAAATGTAGCACAGGATGCTTCATCAGAGCTTCTTTGAGCTCGCACCATGCCTGTTCTTGTGCATCTTCCCACATCCATTCTGTCTTCTTGTCCAGCAGGACCCGAAGAGGAGCTGACCTTGTCGACAGGTTCGGAATGAATTTTCCTTGATAATTTATCATTCCCAAGAAACGTTGAACATCTTGTTTGCAGGTTGGTCTTGCCATGTTTCTGATGGCTGCAACCTTTTTCGGATCTGGTCTGACCCCATCTTGGCTGATCAAATCACCAATGAAGATCATCTCGTTCACACTGAACTCACATTTGTCTCTATTGAGTTTCAGGTTTGACCTTTTTGCGATGTCTAGGACTTTCCTCAGACGATCATCATGTTCTTCTTGCGTGCTTCCCCAGACAACTATGTCATCCATCATAGTGTTGACACCTGGTACATCTACAAACAGATTGTGAATTATCTTATGGAATACCTCTGGCGCACTGCAAATACCGAATGGTAATCGAAGAAACCTGTATCTCCCAAAAGGAGTTATGAACGTGCACGTCATCCAACTCTATTTGCCAGAAACCACTTGAAGCATCTAGCTTACTGAAGTATTTTGCATTGGCAAATTCTGCTGTGATTTCCTCACGTGACGGTAACTTGTAATTTTCTCGTTTGATAACCTTGTTAAGGTCTCGCGGGTCCAAGCATACCCTTAGCTTACCGTTCTTTTTGGTCACTACAACCAATGACGAGACCCAGTCTGTCGGCTCATCCACAGACTGAATGACATTCATGCGCTCCATTTTTTCCAATTCCTTTTTCAGTTTGTCTCGAATTGGGAATGGTATTTTGCGACACGCATGCTTTACTGGCTGCGCATTTTCTACTACCGTGATATGATGTTTTCCAGGTAAACACCCTAGACCTTCGAACACATCTGCATATTTGTCAACAATATCATTGTTCGAGTCTTTTTCAACGACATACACGCGTTTCACGAGTCCTAGTTTCTCACAATCTTGCAAACCCAGTAGTGGTTGACGATTACCAGGCACTACAAAAAAAGCCATGTTATGTGAAATACCCTTGTATTGGACCTGGGTATAGCAACGACCTTTTACAGGAATATGCCCATCACCGTATCCTGACAACTGTGTCTTCGATGAATGCAACTTCGGTTTCGGTTTCAATTTCTTGTATTCAGATTCAGAAATTGTACTTGTTTGTGCTCCTGTGTCGAGCTTGAAGTTTACTAGAGTCTTATTAACCTCAATCTTGGTTTTCCACTCTTTGTTTGACCCAACTGCATCAATAGCATCAACAATGAATTCTTCATCAACTTGATCTTCTCTCAACTCATTGACTGCTTTGTTTATTGGCGTCTTGCAACATTTAGCAAAGTGATTACCTCGTCCGCACTTCCGACAAATTTGACCTTGAGCCGGACAAGCACTCTTGCCATGGAAATTACCACACCTGATACAGGTGTTCCTGGAGTTCTGTGTGACTTTCTGACCTTGACCTTGCTTTGGCCTCACACTTTGACTACCTTGAGTTTGCTTGAAAGTCTGTTTTTGTTTTCTACCTGGGAAGGATTTCCTCTTACCCCCTAGAGCATCAACTGATAAACACTCATCCTGGGAACACAGCTCTTTGACCTGAGCTCGTGTGGATTCAGCAGCACGACATAACTGCAATGTCTTCTCCAGATTCAAATCATCTTGTCTCAACAGTCTCTCTCTCACGCTATTATCAGTCATCCCACAGATAATACGATCTTTAATCAAACTGTCAGTAAGATCTCCAAACTCACACGATTGTACTCTGTTTCTCAACTCTGTAGCATATTGATCAATTGTCTCGTTCACCTGTTGTGAACGTGTGAAGAACTTGTGTCTTTCATATGTGACATTTCGCTTCGGTATGCAATATTCTTCAAATTTTGTCATGACCACTTTCAACTTCATCCTGTCATCCTCATTAGGAAAAACAAACGTGTTATACACTTGAAGCGCTGCGTCGCCTATGCAATGCAAAAATAACGAGCATTGGGATTTATCCCCTTTCTCTGACATTCCGCTGGCTACATTGAACAATTCAAATCGCTGTCTGAATCGTTTCCAATTTTCAGCAACATTGCCAGTCAACAAATCTAGCGGTGCCGGTTGACTTAGACTAGTAGCCATTGTGTATCCGCTGTTATATGTGGGGTGTAGGGTTTATTAGTGTATCAATATAACCTACTTCTAACTAGTTTAATATTACTCACTAGTTTAGAATCGCTTGAGCGCCCTAATTTATCCTATTTTAGTGTCAGCAACCATGCAATGTTCGAGTCACCTATATCTTTTTGGATCATAGCGTAACCAACATTCACAGTCCCGATATTACTAACAACAGGTTTGCACTTGCACTCCGCACTCGACCAAAAATCAGCTGTTCGGTCTCTCCACACAACATGCATGCATTTCACGCTGAGCTCTCGATGTCGCAATCTTCGCTGTGCACGCTCGATCATGCATTCATAGCGAGATTGTCACGCACACACTTTCACACACAAAATGAATGGGAAATCTTCCACCTGATTCGTGCGATCTTCGATGTGTCTCCGTGCCTCAAAATCCTCCCAAAATTTCTCTATTGGCGTTGATTGATCCCACTCCTGACACCATGTGGCTTTTGATTATATGCTACTGGAAGCTAACACAATGCACAGAACATGATATTGTTAATTCCAGAACATGTTTAATCAGAGGATGAATTACCGAGCGTAACATTTCAAGTAGGCACCTGATGAGAGCTCTCTAGTCTAGCATCCAGACGTATGACTTATCGTCACAGGTCAAGCCTTACCAAGAAGGGAAGGAGGCTGAGAAGCAAGTCATTGTAGACTCGCTTAAAGCCCTCTGTAAGAGGGATGCCCTTGGAGGGACGCTCACCTTTGAAAAGGGGAGAGACGGAAGTCCCAAATCGACCCGACACGGCAAAAGGTGTCAGGAAGATATTTCTCCAGCAGGGCTGAGTATCTACCTCCAGGGACCGAAAGGTCTGGGGTGTAACCGGATCCGGCCCCGGGCGGGTACAGGTATCCCCCCTTCCCCCATGGGGGGAGGGGTTGGAGTCAGGCGTGGTGGGGGGTACGGACACAGAGTCTGACCAACCACTCCTCTCCACAATGATCTTCGGATAATTCAGAAGTTCATGGGAGACGCCCGACTCAGAAGAAGTAGTCGCCCCAAGGGGGCTAACCCTCTTCTTCTTGGCCCCCCCTGACACATGAGGTGAACACACAGTCGATGTCAAGGGGAGAGAGTCCGCCCCGCCGGCGGGCTGGGCAGTACTCAGGCGCTTACGTTTCTTGGGCATGTGAGCATGTTAATCGCTCCCTTTACCCTTAGAAACGGGCACCGCTTCCGTAGTAGGCCCTGCAGGGGGTACATTAGGAAGATCACGACTCTCTTTACTCTTTCCCGCCTTGCTTGGATTAGAAGCGTGCGGAGAGACAAAAAGAGCCGACCCCTGAGCGAACATACCTATGGCTAGGGAGCGAGGAATGATGCTCGAGCGAGACGAACTGTGGGTAGGGATAACACCCACAGTTTTATCGGTGAGAGGTATTGGCCTAAGGCACTCACTCCCACCGTTATAAAAGTCTGTATCTTCAAGAGAGGTATTGGCCGAGTCCCAGCACTCACTCTCTTGGTTCATCCCGCATGAGTTGGTCGTCAAAACAGACGACGAACTCATAACGGGGCGAGCCGTACACGAGGTAGGCCCTAACTTACCTTAGTCGAAGCTCCGGGGAAGATAACATTGGTGCGAGATGAAATCTCGCAGCCAACCTTCCAAGGCTAGGCGAGTCCCCTTATAAGTATTAAAATACTGGGGAACGCCAGCCCTAGACGGAGACTTCGACATGGCTGAAAATAAAGACAAGCAAACAAATACAGAAAACTATATATGGTAATAAGATTATTATTATTACAAACAATATAGATCTATATAAAAAGTAACAACCAACTCACAATACGGAGTGGGAATAAACTCCTATTACGGAGTACACAATGTTTTGATAAGACCGCTTGTCTAAGCGCGTTGAATCAACCACCTACAGACAAGGGGGAAGAACCCGACACAGTGTACTAGTACACCGTCTGTGAATAAAGCCCCGTAAGGGGAAGGAAAAACGGTAAAGTAATTTGATTAATTTACCGTGAAGGAGGTTGACTCAGGAAAAATCTGATACACCAAAATGTGTGTGAAAACTTGGTGAACGGGATTTTTAATGCGAAGATAGATAGATAGATAGATAATTTTATTCGTCCAATTAAGGAAATTTGCTTTGTTGGCTTACAAAAGTACATAACATTCATATAAATAAACAAAATTACACAAGTTATGAACATGTAGTCATATGTGGTCATAAACATACAGAATTATACGTACTACAATCAGCATATTTTTTCAGCCTAAACTCATCAGAAAGGAAAGATTTTCAATTTAGGTTTAGATTGCTATACAAATTAGCTTTCTATATAGAGTCAACATAAAAAAAAAAAAAATATGAGGATAATACGTTGAACAAGTCAATAATGTCTAGTCTGGTGAGTTGCATGTATAGCGGGACGATAATTGTATAGCTTTGTTACTTGAGTTTATTGTATTCCCGGATTGACAGCGGGATAAATGAGTTTCCAAAACGATTTGTACGAAATCCTACCGATCGAAACCGTTTTCCAGAACGCATGACAGTATAATAGGAATGGAGAGGGTGATTTGTATTTTCAAAGATAATTTCAGCCTGTAAGAGCAACCAAAAACGCTTTTGGAGGTAAAAATCTCGCCATTTAGGTTAAGACTTAGCTTCATAGATGTCACTTCTCTGACGGGCGAGAAAGGAAGAGGAAGAGTATGGCGGTGGCGCGATTGTATTGGTGGACGGGGAGTACGCGCGCGCGGGCAGGGGCTGCGCGTTTTAGACTTAGTTTTTCTCGAATAACGGCATAGTTTGGGAAACTAGCAAATAGGTAGATACATCGATTTATTGCTGTAAATTCCCAAATTTTGGATTATCATGATTATGAGAAAGTGATTAATCTTCAGCATAATTTTTTATTCTTTTCACACTTCCATAATACTTAATAAAAACCTTTAAAATTAGGCACAGTCCATTATCATGTCACCTCAGGCTAATGCAGTAATTTAAATTCTAAATATAACCAATAAATTTTTGAATTAAATTAATTTCCTATTAATTCCAATGTAGGTTAGAAAAAGATTTTGAAAAATGGGGCATGACTATATTATGATGAAATGATTTTGGTTAATCATCTTTAATGCAACTTGTGTTTATAATTGAATGCATTAGTAGTGCATTCAGATTTAATCATGATATTTTATTTGATCTTCAACCTTGAAGTGATAATCCCTTTCATCAGCTCCTTGAAGCTATCCTGAGATAGCTATGATTATTTTTCTTGAAACACAAATGGTTCTATAATCGGTAATTTGTTCCTTTTTAATCATCTTTGCAATCATTGTGCAATCAATCTGGGGCATGTCTCTAGGCAAACGAATCAGGGGCTCGGAGTTTCAGCCCATTCCCAAATTTTCAAAACTACCAATATTTGGACAAACATCACCTCATATCATTTTGGGCAGTACGGTTGTCTGTATACTCTGCTGATAATTTGAAGGGCTGTACATGGATACGTATATATCATAATCCACCTACATGTATGTCACAAGAAAAATTTGAAATTGTTTGATTGCAAAATTACAAACAAGCCATTAGCAATATTGTGTCTTGCCCACTTGCGAGAACTAGAAATATCGCGATCTCTGTTGCCATGCAGCAGACCTCTGATGGCAGCATAACATGCAGGTCCCCCTTCTACAACCCAAGTTTGGTTGAAAAGTGAGTGACGGTTGCAAAGTTATCTGTCATAAGAGAGTCTTGCAGGTTAACTTAAACTTTTGACCTCAAATGACCCTTGACCTTTATCATGTGACCTCCAACGGCACCATAACATGCAGGTCCCCTTTGTGCATCTACAACCCAAGTTTGGTTGAAAAGTGAGTGACGGTTGCAAAGTTATCTGTCATAGCATTTGTGACGGACGACGGACGCCATTTGGATCACTCAGTCTCGCCTTCACCTTCGTATTATTTTGGGCAGTACGGTTGTCTGTATACTAGCTCTGCTGATAATTTGAAGGGCGGTACATGGATACGTATGGATACGTAAAATAGAAATTGGTATTGCCCCCCGCCCCGCCTCCCCCCCCCCCCGCCCCATGATTTCTTGTAAATGAACCAAATGTTATAATCTGTATGTTGCATTTGAAGAGAGCATTACCTTTTATGTTGATAACGGAGTTATTTCAATAAAACATCATTTCAGACTGAGAAACTTTTCTTGTTGTTTTCCCCCCATAATTTTGTGAAAGATGTGGTGGTGATGATGATGCAGGCACGATAAGGTACGTGTTCTGAATTGTGATGGTGGATTGGTGTAAATACAGCCTTATGCAACCTTTAATTACTGAATGATTTTCAAAAGAAAGTGCTCAGTGCTGTGTAGGGGTTTCTGTTGGACTTATTTTACTCATATTACTGAAGCTTGGGGGGGGGGGGGGTGACAAGGGGCAAAAATGTAAGGTTTGGGGGGTTTGTTTTATTTGTTGCTGTTGTTTTTTTTTTGTGGGGGTTCTTTCAGGTTTTTGAGGGGGGGGGGCATGTACCGACAGCCAGTATGGGGGTACAAATGGGGAGCACATTTTCTTTTTGTACTTCAGTTTTACGTGAACACGGGCCGTGGAACAGGGAGGGGGGTGCAGCCCCCGCCCCACCCACTTTTTAAGGTAGACACGTTTCATACAACCTCAGAAAAAAGGTTCCAAAATTGTCATTAATGAGTGAAATCAAATCAGCCCCCCCCCTACTTTCAAAAACGCTCCGCGGCCCCTGTTGAGATATGCCAGGTCTACAAGGCACAAGGAAAGGGTTAAGGAAAGGGCAATGCAATATCACAGGAGGGCTACAACAGAAATGAAAAGTGAGAAAATGAAATAAAAAGAGCCCCAGGGGGCACGACGCTCACCTGAGTTGGATCAATTCACATCTGGTGCATGTTCTCTCTAGCACATGAACAACTTTCATTCTTCATCTATAGAGGTATCTCTATACACAATACCAAGTCTGAGCTTAAATTCCAATCATGGGTTTTGGAGAAGAAGCCGAAAATGTAAAGTTTATGGATGGCGGACAACTTGCCCCACCCCCCCCCCCCTCCAGTATGTTACCCCCACAGGGCCCCTATAGGGCCACTCAGAGAAATTTCATGAACAACATTCATTCTTCATCTATAGAGGTATCTCCATACACAATACCAAGTCTGAGCTATGCCTGGTTCTGGAGAAGAAGATGTTTGAAATTTACATAGCTTTTACAATTGGGGGCCTTCCCCTGGGCCCCACTGGGGGCCACATGTACCATTTTAGCAACTTTGGGTCCCCTACCCCTAAGGATGATTCCTACCAAGTTTGGTTGAATTCTGATCATGGGTTTTGGAGAAGAAGATGAAAATGTAAAAAGTTAACGGACGACGGACAAATTTCCATCGCAATAGCTCACTCGAGCCTTAGGCTCAGGTGAGCTAAAAAGCTCAGTGCCATATAGGGGGGGGGGGGGGGGGGGTTAAAATGATAAAGAAATCTGTGTGGATGTATATCTAGAGCAAACGGCGAGTTGGGGCTATACTGAAAATTAATGTTCTGCAAAGGTAGCCCAAAATAAATTAATTGTCGCCGGTGGCCAAAATAGAAAAATCTACGGCGAGGAGGAAGAAGGGGTGGGGGGGGGGGCAGTGAAATTTAAAAAAAAAAATCAATGATGCCAATTGATGCAGGAGGTGGCAATCAAGAGATAATTCTGTTGAATTCTTAATCATCAAATTTAGGGAGACAATAATTAAATATAGGAACTGGAGGGTAATTATGTAGTTTAAGAGGAAACCGTTTTGCCCTTTGTCGTGGCCACGGCCTTCCCCTCCCATCGTGATGACTTATGGGGTGTTGCAAGAAAGTTGCGATGGATTGCAAGTTGCAACTGATCGGTACTGACCAATCAAAATCATTGTTGCAAGCGCATCGTCTTGAATGAGAAGACCCTGAACCATTCAGAATGGTTGTTCTAATTTGCTTTACAGATTGCAATTGATTGCAACTTTCTTGCAACACCCCAAAAAATTGTTGTATTGGCGTAACCCGCCCGACCCTAAAAATGTCGCCGACCCTAGGGTTTTTTTTTTTTTTTTGACTATCGATATCACGTATCGTGCTGCTTTTGCGATCGCGATCGTGATCGAAAACCCGGAAGTGCTGCGGACAGAACTAGCTGCGTGTATTATGTATTATACTGTCGTAAAAAAAAAAAAAAAAAAAAAAAAAAAATCCCGACCGACCGACCCTATTTTTCAGAGACCCGTTACGTCATTACAACAATTTCTTTTTTTTGGCCTTAGTATCTCTTTCATGATTATTAATAGACCCTATTATTACTACAGTGGTATCTGCAAACTGCATTAAGTCTGTGTATTCTTGAAAAACTTTACTTGAACAAAAAGCACTTAATTTCTATCAATATTGATATGTTGTCCAAAATCTGATTTTAATAGTCATAATCAGGTCTATGAATACATATGACGTCACGTCAAGCTTGCGTCAAAACGTTTTTCCAACGTTATGTCTTTATCTCCAAAACGGCACAGTGAATCAAGTTGAAACTTGGTACAATTACAGTCCTTCATAGTCATAACCAGGTCTATGTACATGTACATGTATATTACTGATGCCACCTCAATGTTGCGTCTGGAGAGGGTCATAACGTTATTCCGACATTATGTTTATATCTTACAAACAACAGTCATGTTGGTAATTTGTACAGTGACATTACTATTCATCATCATCCTCATCATCCTCAATCATCATTATCATTATAATCATTAACATTATCATAATCCCCATTGGGACTTGGTGCAGTGACATTACTATTCCTCATTATCATCACTGACATCACCTCCTCGTCCTCATCATCATAATTATTAACATGAACATAATCAGCAGCAGCATTAGCAGCATCATCATTATGATGTTAAAGACACACCACCTCATACATGTACTTGTCCACATGTATAATCTCTCTTTGTATTTGTTTTTAACCTTCTAGTATTCTGTTATTGGTGTAAACTGGTCAGAATTTGTTATTTTATTAATTTTTGTGTAGATGTGTATAATCTGGATACACTCACCTGCAGCAGACACTTGCAAAGAAGGGGAGTTTTTTTTCTCTGGGAATGATGCCATCTCTTTCCTCTGGATCTATAGAAGTTTTTGGTTTTCAATATTTCAACAACAACAAAATTATTTCTTTAGACATGAATACTTGTATTACACTGTACTGTACATGCACATGAAAGAAATCTTCATTACCGGTAAATTGAATTTGTTCACAAGTAGTAACTATTCATTGTGTAATCACAACGCTCATCAGTCAAGGTCTTTGAGTAGCGAATCTTGGTTACGCGTGAACTAGTACATGTTTAGTTGTAGGCAAAATTTGATATGCAAATTCTTAATAATGACTTCAATTTGATTATGCCACAGGAACAACCCTGGGTTGAAAACAAACTTAAATGCAAATAAAAAAAAAAGAAATTATATGATAAGATGGAAATGTATGATTTTCATAATTACCGAGTTATGCTTCACAGTAACAGTAAGCTTGCCTTCACTGTTCACTATGGCAATTAATGGATTCAGACCCATGTCAGTTCTACTCCAATCAAGCCTAAAGTATAAACATTTTTTAAAATAACATCAAATTTAGAGGGGACAGTACCATGATCTTCTCCATAAATAAGTATAGAAAAAGAGGTTTGATAAACCTTTATCCAAGGAATGGTATTTTCATTTAATAGTAGTGTAAGACTATAGGAGCTAATCACCCATCAGAATATTCATGAAATTGCTCTGTATCACTTTTCCAATTTATAATTAACTGAGTGTGTACGATCCAATAGATCTATGATAAGCATGGCAACTACATGTAAAATCAATTATTGGAATTATATAATATTTGTACTATTAGCTCAGGGAACAAAGTGATCACCAATTTATGCACAAGTAAATATAAAGATAAATGATGCACCATAATACCAGTGAACAACACCTCAAACAGTACCCCTCCTCCCATTTAAACATTTAGAGACAGCAATTGTACATTTACAGTTGTGTTTATTTTAATACATGAGTATAATTCTTGAAAGTCTGAATTCCATTTAAAAACTTTATGCAGTTATCTGCAGGCCTGCTATTTTATCTAATAGGATAGCTGTCTTTTGGGCAGTATATAGACATTTTGGGGGCTTGAACACTTTCCTTTCCTCGGGAACCGAGTGCCTTCTGTATTAAGCCTATGGGAATTAGATAATTCAGTAGTCAACCGGTTAAGATTTCATTGTTTAAAACTTTCTAACTTTCTAGCAAATATTCTCTATGCATAAATCTTTCACATATCTGAACCCTCCCAAAATTTTGCAAAAGTTTCAATGCATGCAAAAGTTTGTGATTATAATTGTATATGCCTACAGGTTCACATTATTCAATGAATAATCCAAACAAACGTTTTTACAGAAAGACAGTGTATTACAAAGAGAGAGAGAGAGAGATGAAGAAGAAGGTGAAGGACTCTACAAGTGGCGAGAGGGAGAGAGGAAAAGGAACATTTGCATATTAACCTCCATATTCTTCCTGGGATATTATCACAAAATGGTTTAACAGGACAGAAAAGGGGCATAGAATTTCAAATAAATACAAAGTATGATCAAGAATTCATATTTCATATGTCATACTGGCATGTATTAGGTTCTATTTCTCTATGTGGTACCTACATTAAAGATATTTGGACCTTATTTTGAATGGACATGTTGGGATCAAATGGACAAAATTACAGTTAGATTTTTGTGAGGAATTTGAATCGATCTTTATTCAGGAATGAAGTGAAAACCACTAATATCCATTATCTATGAACTTTCTGCAAGTTTGCATCTTCAAAGGGAGATTGTATGGGTGAGTAATGACTGTACATTGAATCAGTACCCATGATAATTGTCACAACATTCAATTAATCTTAAAGCTATTCTCCAGTTCTGGTAGTTATTGAATCACATATGAAACTGGCTTAAAGTAATTGTAGATTGTTTAGGATGTAGTGGATGGATTGTTAGAACCAGAAATATTTATGTATAAACTAATGGAAAGGTGCTGGAAATTCATAGGAAATATAACTTAAATTTCATTCACTGCCCCTCTTTAAGCAACTCAATATATTAGATGTTTATCAGCTCAATGAACATATGTGTGCAATACTTCTCTTTAAGCATGTTAACACTGAGCTACCCAAGATATTTTGTGATATGTTTCTAAAGAATAGTGCAATACACAATTATAATACCAGGGGCAAGAATAAATATAGATGGAAAGTTAATTCAGATTTCTCTTTATATTCATGTAGGCATCATGCACCTGTTATCTGGAATTCTTTACCTCATGATATAACTTGTATTTTTTTAAGTGTAAACTCAAACAGTTTCTTTTATCACGTGACTCTCACTGATATGTAAATTATTTTGGCAATCCCTATTCCCCTTTCTTACTTTTTTCCTCCCGTTTTCTTCTTTTCATCTTTCCTTTGTCTGATTTTCGCTCATTTTCATGTTTGTATATGTTGTACTTTGGGCTAGTATGGTTCCAAATGCAGTTACTTATTTTGCTATTATCATTTATTTTCTTGATGTATATATTTATTCCTTCTTGCCAATTATGTTACTGAATCATATTTTATAGGGAAACTGTCTTGACAAAACCCTTTTGGAGTTTTTTTTACAGATATTCCCATTTTAGTTCAGTCATGGATTTATATTGTGCCATGTCATTCTCATGTATATTATGTATAGAATTGCATTGCATGTATTTATGTATTTTTAACAAATGTTTTGATCAAAGATTGGATCTAAAATAAATGTGAATTGAACTGAATTGAATTGAATTAAATTTGCACATCTTAAATTGGTACGTAGGAAACCATGTGATATTATCAGGTCGATAATCATGTCTTTGTCATCTTTTTCACTTTTCTTTGCTCTTTACTCAGCTATTATTGAACTTCAAATCAAGAAAATTATAACTAATTTTGTTATTTACTAGATAAATCTATGTTTCTACCTATTTGCTAGTTTCCCAAACTATGCCGTCATTCGAGAAAAACTAATCAGAAACACGCATGCCCCTGCCCGCGCGCGTGGTCCCCGTCCACCAATCATGATCGCGCAGCCGCCATGCTCTTCCTCTTCGAGCAGTCAGAGACAGAGTCTAGGACATGTTGTCAGACAAGGAGAGGGGCTGGAGGGAGGGACATAGGTAGATACATAGATTTATCTAGTAAATAACAAAATTAGTTATAATTTTCTTGATTTACAGCAATAAATCAATGTATCTACCTATTTGCTAGAATAGCACAGATAAAAAAACCCGGGTGGCATGTCCCAGGACAGGAAGAACGAACGCGGGGCAAAAGTGAAGACGAAGCAGCTCTCAAACCAGAGGTAGCAAACCTAACCTCACCCGAAGGAACATCCTTAAGATAGAAGGATGTGAAGGAGGTAGGGAAACGCCAAAAGGCAGCCCGCAAGATATCTTCCAAAGGAATACCCTGAAAAAACGCCCAGGAAGTAGAAACACTCCTGGTATCGTGCGCTCTTGGAGGATTCTCAGACAGAAGAGCCTCCGAACCCGCAGCTTGGATAGCCTCGACAATCCAACGGGAGATAGGCTCCTGTGACGCTGGGGAATAAGGGTGACGGGAAATGAGAAAGAGCTGATCATCCTTACGAAAGACCTTAGTCCTATCCAAGTACCATTTGAGAGCCCTAACAGGGCACTAAAATTTATCCTCTTTGAGAGAAGAGAATTCTGACAGAGGACTCAAGAACACTTCGATCGAGCCAGAAGAATCTGCCTGATTCTTGGCAATAAACGAAGGTCGAGGGACAAGACGTACACCTTGCCTTTCCCATCTGATATGCCCGGGCGCCGTAGAGAGAGCCTGAATAGTGCTTCTCCTCTGCCCAGAAGCAATAGCGACAAGAAAGGTGGTCTTAATCGAGAGATGGTGTAACGACGCTTTGCACAACGGCTCAAAGGGCGGTTTGGCTCCACGCAGGAGTCAACTGGCGTTTTGCTGGTCGTTGTAAGAAGAACGACCTCAGCAAATGGGTCAAGAAGGGAGAGTTCAAAACTCCTGAACCATCAGAAAAACCAAGGTGAACCGCAGCAAAAGCTGAACGGTATCCACGAATGGTAGAGAGAGATCTACCCTTATCGAAAAGGGCGATCAGGAAATCCGCAATAGCACCGACTGGGGCAGAACGGGGAGAAACTCCCGTCTCCCCACACCAAGCATGGAAGGCTTCTAACCTCGAATTGTAAACAGCTCGGGTAGATTCTCTTCTACTCTGGACTATGAACTGGGAGGCTCTCTCTGAGAGTCCTGCAGTCCTCGCATCCTCCCCGACAGAGGCCAGGCAGTCAAATGCAGAGCTGCTGGACGAGGGTGGAGGATCCCCGATAGGGGCTGAGCTATGAGGTCTGCTCTCTGGGTAAGGGAGAGTGGGCGACCGTCAAGCAGAGACAGAAGAAGAGGAAAACAAGGTCTCCTCGGCCAACAAGGTGCTATGAGCAGAACCCAGGCCTGATCCTCCTGAATTTTCCCCAGGACCTGAGGAATTAAGGAGACCGGCGGAAAGGCGTAACCCCGGAAGTTCCCCCACTGAAGGGAGAACGCATCGAGGGCCCAAGCTTCCGGATCTCGCACCGGAGAGCAATATCTCGGGAGGCGATGATTGAGAGATGTCGAAAAACAGATCTATCTCTAGAGGGACCCAAACTTGTAAAATCAGCACTGATTTTCTTATTTACTATATAAATCTATATACCTACCTATTATGCCTGTAGTCTTGACTACGGGACCCCTTCGAGAATTTAACACACATGCGTCACAATATTGTGCGCACCCCCCGTAATCCTATTGTCCTCGCCACTCACGCGCGCCAACACGCTACGGCCATCTTCCTCTTTTGCGAGCAATCCCAAGTAGAAACATGTTGCTTGCAAGGAGCGGGGAAGGAGGGAGGGTCATAGGTAGGTATATAGATTTATATAGTAAATAAGAAAATCAGTGCTGATTTTACAAATTTACTGCAATAAATCATATATACCTACCTATTATGCCAGACCAACGCCAACTCAAAGACCGGGAGGCATGTTTCGAGCGGAAGGAAATAGGATTACACCAAAGACTACAAAGAAGACACAGCGGCCTTCAAGGTGGCTGACGCAAACAAAGCTTCACCTGCGGGAATATCCCCAAGGTAGCAAGAAATGAAGGAATTGGGCGAACGCCAATAAGCAGCCTTCAAAATATCAACAAGCGCCACACCTTGAAACAGAGCGCAAGAAGTGCTGACACTACGAGTATCACGAGCACGAAGCTTACTGTCGGATAAAAAGAGCCTCTGTGCCAGCGGCCCTAATAGCTTCAACGATCCATCTAGAAATGGAATCAAGAGAGGCAGGAGAAAAAGGCTCTCTAGTGATCAGGAACAACTGATCATCCTTACGATAAGACTTAGTCTTATCAATATACCATTTGAGAGCCCTAACAGGACACCAAACTTTGTCCTCACGCACCGAAGAAAAGCCAGAAAGCGGACAAAGAAAAATCTCAACAGGACCGGAGGTAGCTGTCTGATTCTTGGCAACGAAAGAAGCCCTAGGAATCAACCTAACACCTTTTCTCTCCCAGCGAACATGACCAGGAGTAAGACAGAGAGCATGAAGAGTACTGCGCCTCTGCCCAGAGGCAATAGCTACCAAAAAGAGCGTCTTAACCGTAAGATGATGAAGCGAAGCTTCACCTAACGGTTCAAAAGGAAGTTTCGCCAAGGACTCCAGGACCTTAGGCAGACTCCAAGAGGGCACTAACTTAGAAAACGAAGGTCGTTTCAGAAAGAACGAACGAATCAAACCACTTAGTAGCGGGGAATTGGAAATCCCCGAACCATCCGAAAAACCCGAATGAATGGCCCCGATCGCCGAACGGTAGCCTCGGATAGTAGAAATAGACCTCCCTTTGTCAAATAACGAGATTAAGAAATCCGCAAATGAACCAATAGGAGCCTTAGAAGGGGTTTGATTTCTCTCCTTGCACCAAAGGAAAAAGACCGAGAGACGGGAATTGTAAATTTCCCTAGTAGAAAACCTACGACTGGACATTAAAAAGTCCGCGGCTCTATCAGAGAGACCCGACTGTCTTGCAGATTCCCTGACAGGGGCCAAGCAGTCAAATGAAGAGACTCCAGATTGTGGTGAAGAATCCCCGATAGGGGCTGTAACACCAGATCCGCTCTTAACGGGAGAACTAACGGTTGAGCCCTTAGAAGGCTCATAAGTTCCGGAAACCAATTCCTCCTGGGCCAAAAGGGAGCTATTACAAGCACCCTCGCCCGATCTTCCCTGATTTTCCGCAAGACACGCGGAATCAGTTGGAAGGGAGGAAAGGCGAATCCCTGAAGGTTCTCCCAGCTGAGGGAGAAAGCATCGAGAGCCCATGCTCCCTGATCGCGAACACGGGAGCAATACTTCGGCAGCTGGTGATTTAGCACCGACGCAAATAGATCCACTTCCAGTGGACCTAGGCAACTGCGAATGCGGCAAAATACTTCCGGATGGAGCATCCATTCCGATGGAAGATACCTGCCCCGGGACAGAAAATCCGCAAAGAGGTTTTCCCGACCGGGGATGAAAGAGGCCACTGGTGAGATTGCCATGCGACGACACCACCTCCACAGCTGAGCTGCTAGGGCATTCAGGGCAACCGAACGAGTGCCTCCCTGCCGATTGATATATGCCGCCACAGTAACATTGTCCGTGAGAATCAGAACCGAACGACTGAGAAGTCGACTTCTGAAATGGAGCAAGGTCAACAGAACTGCCATAAACTCCAGGACATTGATATGAGGAAGAGTCCCAAGATGAGACCAATCCCCCGCAACCGTGCTGCCGTTGCAGTGTCCTCCCCACCCCAACCGAGAGGCGTCCATCGAAACCGATATCGACGGAAGAGGGGCAGAGAAGGACCTGCCTCGCGCGAGAAACACCTCGCTCGTCCAACAAGCGAGAAGAGACTTGATCTTAACTGGTACTGGAATCCAGACCAAAAGAGTCTTTTCCCGGCTTGAAGAACCTGAGGAGATGTCTCTGAAAGGGTCTCATGAGGAGCCGGCAGTCCTCTAAAACATCGACTAGACTGGCTAGATAACCTAGAAACTGAAGCCACTGTCTGGCCGAGACTCTTCTGGCCAGCAAGAGCTTGCGAGCCGCAGAGACAATGGTGAGAATCCTGTCTCGACTGGGCCGAGCTAACTGATTCCTTATGTCTAACACCGCCCCCAGAAAAACTGGGCTGCGAGTGGGGACTAACTCTGACTTTTCCCAATTTATTAGGAAACCTAAGTCTTGAGTAAGAGAGACTAGCAACGAGTCTCGTCCGACAAACGATCGCGCGACTCCGCAAGGAGAAGCCAATCGTCCAGGTAACGAAACAACCGCAGGCCGCGACGCCTCAGAAAGGCCGCTAGCACCGCTACAACTTGAGTAAAAACCCGAAGGGCCGGGCGCAGCCCAAAGGGAAGAGCCCGAAACCGGTAAGTCTCCGAGAGGAAGGAGAACCCCAGAAGATCGCGAGATGCGCGATGAATGGGAATGTGAAAGTACGCGTCCTTGAGATCTATCAAGACCGCGTAGTCTTCCCTTTTGATCAACGGAAGAATGGAGGCAAGAGTCTCCATACGAAAATGAACCGGAGGAATAAAATTGTTTATCCTCTTTAGGTTCAGTATCAAACGAAGTTTTCCCAAGCGCCTGGGAATAACAAAAGTCGGAGAAAGGGAAAAAGGACAGCCTGTGAGGTGTCCAAGTTCCTATAGCACCTCCGGGGAGCGGGGCGGACAGATCTATGAGAAAACCGTCTCGTCCGCCCGCCGCCTGAACCCAAGCAAAGTCGAACCCTGTGCGCGGGCTGACTAAAAGTGAGGGAAAGTTTAGAACAAAGCAAACACTTCTACCCCACAAAGGGAGAGCAACTAAGGCTCTGCCTGCCCCAGCGATTCAGAGACCGAAGCTAGAGAGGCCGCTTCCAAAACTGGATCCGCCTGAAATGATCGTGACAAAGAATCACGAACAAAGGCCGAAACGGTCGGATTCACGCATGAACCGCCATAAGCCTCCTCACCCGACGGAGCCCCGAGGCTGCGAGACTAGGAGGCTCATGTGATCCCATCACAGACAAAGAAGAATAAACCATAAAAGGCTAATTAGTCTCGATGTCCGACCCAAAAAAGGGACAAGAGCAGGGGATGTGAATCCTGGTACAAGGAACCAACCCTGAGACTGGGCAAAGCCCATCTCACACTGAACATCTCAGCTTGAGAGACCGAAGGGTTAGCTAAACCCGATGGGCAAGAGGCAGACAAAGCCTTGCCTCTTTTAGCCCCTTCCCTAGGCTTCTTGATTGGCCCAAAAAAGAGCCTTAGTCGAAACCCGCTTTTCAGAGCGTTTATCCGGTTTCGTTCGGATCCCCGAAGCCCTTCGGGAACACGAACCGAACCCTCCACTGAGGGACGCTCACCTCCCTTTATGGGAGAAGTGCGCTGAGGGTATTGAACCCAAAGACGCACACCAACTACCCATATCGGCCGAGCAAGGAGATGCAACAGCCATGGGCCGGACGCCAAGGCGCCCAGACTCAGCAGAAATCCCGCTGCTTAAACCAACGCGAAGTCGAACCCTACGCGCGGGTTGACTGAACTTCAGGGCGATATTTGGACAACAAAACAATCGCTTCCACTCCACAGAGAATGAGCGATTGAGACTCCGCCTGCCCAAGCGATTCGGGAACCGAAGCTTGAGAGGACGCATCCAAATCTGGTTCCACCCAAGTGGAATGAGACAAAGGAACGTTAACAAAGGCCTCCGCAGGCGGGTCCCCGCATGGCTCACCAACAGACTCCTCGCCCGGCGGAGCCCCAAGGGCCGCGGGAGTAGGAGGCACATGCGAATCAGTCTCAGACAAAGAGGAATCAATCACAAAAGGTTGATTAGTCTCAAAGTCAGACCCCTGAATAGGGACAGAAGTCAGGGTTGAAGTAGCCGGTACAAAGGCCCAACCCTGATTCTGAGCAAAAGCCCGCATCATGCTGAACATGTCAGCTTGAAAGGAGCTAGCTGGTTAGCCAGGCCAGACGGGCAAGAGGCCGGCAAAGCCTCGCCACTTATTGCCTTCTTCTTGGCCTTTTTCTTGGCTGGCTCGACAAGAGTCGTAGCCGAAACCATTCTGTTAGAACGCTTAATCGGATTCATTCGGATCTCCGAAGCCACTTCGGAAACACGAACCGATCCCTCCGCGGAGGGACGTTCACTTCCCAAAAAGGGATTGGAGCACTCATGGCGTAAGCCTAGAGAATCGTCCAAAACACCCATATTGGCTAAGCAAGAAGATGCAGTAGCCATGGGTTGGGAGCTAAAAGCTCCCAGTGCGTGGGCAGACCGAGATGACTCGGTATGCGCCCGATGACTACTAAAGGCATGTGAACCCACTATTGGACCGCTCGAAAGCGGCAATAGGGGAGCACTAGTAGTCACGCACTCACTTCCCAAAAAGGGATTGGAGCGCTCATGGCGTGAGCCTTGAGAATCATCCAAAACACCCATATTAGCTAGGCAAGAAGATGCCGTAGCCATGGGTTGAGAGCTAAAAGCTCCCAGTGCGTGGACAGACCGAGATAACTCAGTATGTGCCCGATGACTACTAAAGGCGTGCGAACCCACTATTGGACCGCTCGAAAGCGGCAATAGGGGAGCACTAGTAGTCACGCACTCAGGTGAAAACACCTGTTGCTCCGAAGAGCGTCCATAATTGTTAGCTCGAGCATTCCCATCAGCTGGCACACTAAGACAGCCCAGAAAGTACTCGTTCCCCCATATGGCGTTTGCCGGGGGCTAGGGTTTGAGGAACCCAGACCAACATGGACTAAGCCCGTGGGTTGCCCTGCAGTAGTGGGGCGCGTCTCCCCTAACGGATCAGAGCGAGTGAACGCTACCGTACGGGAAACAACAGCCCCCCCCTCTGGTCTCAGCGACCGGGGGATTGGATTCTCTCCAGATATCCAAACCACTAGAATCTGACGCCACCCACCCCGAAACCACAGGCTTCGGAGTTGACAATCCCGATTCAGTTAACGCCACCCGTCCCGAAGCCGCAAGCTCCGAAACTGGCAAACTCTGCAAGGAAACACCACTAGGCAACTTACCTTTGGCCCTCCTCCCTCCCCCGCGTACCGCTGTACTCGGGGGAGTTCTGGAAGGCCGAGTCGTCTTGCTAGACAACTCTTCGGAAGAAGCAGGTCTCCTCGACCCAGCTGCTTCTTCTTCCGAATTCATACCTCTGCAATAAAACAGACAATAAAGTATACTTTTCAAATTAAGAAATACTTCAACTGAATGCAGAAACTAAACTAAAGTTTATTTGGGAGATACGCACAACAGAAATTTTTACAGCCTAAACCGTAAGAACAAACACCGAACCCAAAGGCTCGGTGACAAACGGAAACACCCGCAAACACAGAAAAATCTACGTGGGGCTGACCGTAAAAGAGAAACAAAAATGCCAAGAAAGGGAATCAAAAATCCCTTGCAATCGGCAAGAGTGACTAATAAAACACAAAGTACTATAATCTAAACGAATATAAGTACCTAAAAGTGCTTTAACTATGTGAAAAAGCGCACCTAAAAGATACTATACGACCTGATTTCAGGAGCGCTGTGACTATACGTCCTATCTCGTCGGGGGCGAGCAAGAAAGAGGAAGATGGCCGTAGCGTGTTGGCGCGCGTGAGTGGCGAGGACAATAGGATTACGGGGGGTGCGCACAATATTGTGACGCATGTGTGTTAAATTCTCGAAGGGGTCCCGTAGTCAAGACTACAGGCATAATAGGTAGGTATATATGATTTATTGCAGTAAATTGAACTGACGTAATCGAAGACCTCTTGATTCAGTGTCCACTCGGAGGGAAGGCACATGCCCCGGGACAGAAAAACTGCAATCAGATTGTCCTGGCCAGGAACATAGGAGGCGATCGGAATTACTCGGTGAGACCGACACCACCTCCAAAGCTTGGCGGTCAGATCGTTCAGAGTAGTGGAACGAGTCCCGCCTTGTCGGTTGATGTAGGCAGCAACAGAGGTGTTGTCCGTCAAAATCAGGACGGAGCGACCTACAATCATGTTCCCGAAAAGACGGAGAGACATGAAGACTGCCATCAACTCCAATACATTGATGTGGGGCAAGGTGCACAGGTGTGACCAGTCCCCCGAGACCACCTGGTCCGAACAATGGCTGCCCCACCCCAAAAGAGAGGCATCCGTCGAGATGGTGACTGACGGAAGGGGCGTGCGAAGAGACTTGCCTTGAAGAAGGAACGACTCTTTCGACCAGGGGATAAGCAGGCGTTTGATTTCCCCGGTGAGAGGAATCCACACCTTGAGAGAGTCTACACTGGGCTTGAAAAACTTCAGAAGATGAAGTTGGAATGGCCTCATATGAAGCCGACAGTCTTGGAGGACATCCACAAGGCTCGATAAGTGGCCCAAGAATTGGAGCCATTGGCCTGCCCGAACTCGATGTAAGAGACGAAGAGATCGAGCTAGTAAGACAATCGCCTGAACCCTCTCCCGACTGGGGGGGCAACTTGGTTCACGATGTCTATTTCCGCACCCAGGTAAATGGGCCTGCGGGTAGGAGTCAACTCCGACTTGTCCCAGTTGACTATGAACCCTACTCTCTGTGTGGTACGGAGAAGTAGGTCCATGTGAGACTGAAGGACGGACACAGAGCTCGCCACCAGGAGCCAGTCGTCCAGGTAAGTGAAAAGTCTCAGACCGCGATACCTGAGGAAAGCGGCTAGGGCAGAGACTACTCAAGTAAAAACTTGAGGTGCCGGTTTCAGGCCGAATGGTAAGGCTTTGAACCGGAAAGTTTCGCCTTGAAAGGTGAAACCTAGTAGGTCCCTTGAAGAAGGGTGTATCGGTACGTGAAAGTAAGCATCTTTCAAGTCCACCGAAATGGCCACGTCTGACGGTCTGATAGCCGGAAGAATCGAGGCCAAGGTTTCCATGCGGAAACGCTCCCTTGGTATGAAAGATAGGGGAGAGACACAGATAGGGGTGGTCTCCTACCCTTTCGATCGCGCCCTTTTCCAGCAGCTCTTGAATCTCTGTGGAGATGTGCTCTAGAAAAAGGGGTGAGAGTGTAGGAGGGTTGCGGCGGATGGCTCCGTGTGGGAGGGGCTCTGCGAGCTTTATGCAGAAGCCTCCTCACACGATGGAGAGCACGAACTTGTCGTCGGTAATTTCTTCCCTCCAACGCTCGGTCATCAAACTAGCCGCGAATCGTGGACCGAACCACGGCCCCGACCGCGACCTCGGGCCTTCTTCCTACCACGAGGAGAAGGCTCCGCCTTGGCTCCAAACGAGCATGGAGCACTGGGCTGAACTTGCGGTGCACGAGTGGGCTGATAGCCGGAAGTGACACCGCGTCTAGGAGGTGGAACGTTAGCCTGAGCCTGCGACTTCGGAGCCGAGGACTTAAGGCGTTAGGAAAGTTCCGCCGCCTGCTTGCGTGATTCAACTTCAAGTTGGATCACCTCAGTCACCTTACCTCCAAAGAGGTGTTGACCGGAGTGGGGAACACTGGCCAAAAGGGCAGTTATGTCCCTCTAACAACAGAATGTCCGAATCAGACATCTGGAGTTCCTGGCCCCTAGCCCGAAGGGAAAGGAGCGTACCCAAGTAGGCAGTCAGTCTCAGGCCAGACCTGGAATGGGCTTCCATCAGGTTCGGGAACTTCTCCGCTTTGGTGTAACTTGTACTCTTAAAGTTGACACCAAGCCTTCCACCTCATGAATGAGGTCACTGGAACAAGACTTTCTCGTATTGAGTGTCTTGCTGGGAGAAGGTGAAATCCCTGGCCAAGGGACGAGCCTTACCAAGAAGGGAAGGAGGCTGAGAAGCGAAGTCATTGTAGACTCGCTTAAAGTCCTCCGTAAGAGGGATGCCCTAGGAGGGACGCTCACCTTTGAAAAGGAGAGACGGATGTCCCGAATCGACCCGACTCGGCAAAAACGTGTCGTTAAGATATTTCTCCAGCAGGGCTTGAGTATATACCGCCAGGGACCGAAAGTTCTGGGGCGTAACCTCAGCCTGTGAAGAGGCATCATCCTCCGAGAATCCCGACTGCGAAGCCTGATCCCAAGAAGGGCGGTTTAGGCAGTCCCAGGATTCCTCCCCAGGCGGAGCACCAAGTGCCGCTGGAAGGGGAGCAGCCCCGACCGGACGATCAAAAGCTGAATATGGTCGGGAGACGCCCGAAGAGGGGCGGCAAGACTCATGTGTGTTGGAACCCAACAGCACTGAGCCGGATACCTGAGCAGAGGAACCGGATCCCAATCCACTGGAAACAGTGGTGGATAACCAAGGGAAAATCAGCATTCCTAGCCGGATAAACGGTAAAACTGGAATCGTGAACCGGAAAATCGGTATCCGAAACCGGAAACCGAACCGGATCCGGACCTGGGAGGGTATAGGTATCCCCCCTTCCCCCAGGGGGGGAGGGGTTGGAGTCAGGCGTGGTGGGGGGTACGGAGAGAGTCCGACCAACCACTCTTCTCCACAATGATCTTCAGATAATTTAATGACTTCTTTGTGAACATTGGACCAAATTTAGCTCATGAATTGCCAAATGGAGCTACAACATATGGTGAATATTTGGGACAGAATACTGAGCATTCTTTATTTTGGAAACCAATAACTGCGGTCGAAGTTAGAACTCAATTATTGTTACTAGATACAAAAAAAGCTTGTGGTCACGATAATATTCCAGCAAAATTAATTAAAGATAGTGCTCCTTATATATCACATCCACTGGCATATATTTTTAACTTATCATTAGAGACTGGCAAGGTTCCGGATGATATGAAAATTGCAAAGTTTACTCCCCTTCATAAAAAAGGCTCGAGAGAGGTTCCAGGTAACTATAGACCCATATCGGTTCTACCTGTCTTAGGTAAAATATTGAAAAATATCAGATTAATACAGTTTTTAGAAACAAATGATGCTTTCTATTACCATCAGTACGGTTTTCGGAAGAAATATAGTACCAAATTGTCATTAATCAATTTGATAAATGCAACTTTGAAGTCTATAGATGAGGGGAAAGTTACCCTTGGTGTTTTCATTGATTTTAAGAAAGCTTTCGACACCATTAATCATGATATACTTTTAGGTAAACTCTCCAATTACGGCATTCGAGGGTTACCACTTGAATTGTTAAAGAACTATCTTAGTAACAGATTTCAGTTTGTTCAATGTGGACAAACATTATCCAAAAAGAAAGAGATAAAATGTGGTGTTCCACAAGGATCAGTACTAGGGCCAACTTTATTTTTGATCTACATAAATGATTTGCCTTCAGTAACTGAGTATTTCAATTTTCGGTTGTTTGCCGACGATTCCAACCTTTTCCATACTTTGCCAGCTGACCAGGTCGAAATTGATGCAGATGAAGTGAATGACAACATACAGAAGATACGAAACTGGTGCATGGCCAATAAACTTACAATAAACTCAGTGAAAACTAATTTCATGCTAATAAGTAGCAGGCGGAAAAAAATAGGTATGAATGGTAAACTGAAAATAGCTGGTGAGGAAATCAAAGAAGTTGATGTTGCCACTTTTGTTGGAATCAACATTGATAAACATCTGTCTTGGAATAATCACATTCGTTTTGTAAATTATAGAGTTGAAGAAAGTGAAGGACTGTGCAAGGATGAGAGGGAGAGAGGGAAATGAAAAAAAAAGCCCATAAATGTGTCCATAAACTTTCAATGTTTTGATTATAAAACAGTGATCATAACACAATGCCAAACTGAAATCAAACTCACTTTATGCTTGACAGGTGTGGATGGGTCTTCATGGATTGGATGATCTCAGTTGCCATTTCATTGCCCAACTCCATGGAGGAAAAGGATAGCTTGGTGAGTTGAGGACATGATGTTATCACGGCAATGGAGAATGATTCTGGATCTATTGTTGCATCAGATCCCTGGATGTTAAGATGAGTGAGATGATGGAATGGAGAGCAGGCCATGGTGACGATCTCTGATGAGACATTCTCCTTGTAGTTCCAGTGCAGATTAAGTATTTGAACTCGAGGACAAGATGTATGAAGTCCGAGCATCCACAGGGTAGTAACATCCCTACCATGAAAAGATAGCTCCTCTACTGATGTACTGTGAGAAGTCTACAAGAAAGAACAGCAATGAAAACTGTCATAATATCCCTTATGCAAAGTAATAGTATATCAGCACTTGTATTAGACATGATACTGAATATCCTGAGTCAGTATTGCAGTCATACCGTATAATTGTTTTAGTAGTCATACGTTTCTTGATAATTATTACCAATCTACAGTGAAGAATATAAAGAGGAATTAACCTTTCATAGGAAATTGGACAGTGTAAACATACATGTGTACATGTATAAGTAAAAGTTTAAGAAAAAAATATGACAAAGAAGAAAAATGTAAATTCTACTGAAGGTAAGATTATTTACAAAAAGGGAAATCTATAGGTACATCATTGGGTTATGTTTAGCCCAATGCCATACAGGGAAACGATCCCATTTTTGTGTCCACAAAAGTATTCAAAACATCATTTTTGTGTAAACTATATGTTTTATTTTTATGACACATTTTTTACAAGATATGGAATGGTAACATTGTTATCATGTGTTCCAGTGAAGGAAATTGAACACTAGACAATTTGTAGAGGACTTTACCTTTATGCATTGCTAACCGGAGATTCCCCTTTTCACTGATTTCACTGGAATTTGCAAATTTCCAAAACTGTTTTTCTTTCTTTTTCCATTCTTTATCTGAAACAAATTGTATTATTCTGTCTCTCTTATTCTTCTGAATCTACCACAGCCAAATTGTTTCAAAAAATTGATTCCCCTCTATTTAAGATCAAGCAGAGGAACAGGTTTTTGGTTGGTAGATATCATTCTGGGGGAGAGAATAAAAATTATTTCAATAAATATAAACACACTGAAGTTTAATTTTTCTATGATGAAGTACGTAAATAAGGAAGAGTATACACGTAGTTTAGAAAATAGAAATAAACATTCATTCACTAATTTCAGCAGGTATAGTTTACCTTTAAATTGATGGTACAAAGAGGTAACTGTGCAAGGTTGATTATATCATGTACAATGTATCTACGATTATTTGCCCGATCAATTAGTCTTCCACAAATCTAAATCAATAACTGAAATGCACATTATACAGTTATAAGATAAATGTGACTGCGTCTCCTACATGTAATATCTCCGCCATTACCTGCCCAATTTTCATGCTTTAAATGCCATTTTGGTGCACAAATTCTTGTTCGCAAACTTTGAGTTAAAAAGGACATACAGTACGTCTTTAATGTAGAGATTTTTTTTCATAATCTTCTCAGTCAAGCTGGCAAGTCTTATTAGTGTTATATTACGCTTTAAGGACGTTTTGAATCTCAATGCGATAAATCCGAGTTCCAGAGCTCTATCAATGCAAAAGAATTATAATGTATACTGTATATACAGTATGAAAATACACTGGTATATGTTTATGAACAGAATATTTTTCATTGTAATATTTTGGTACTTACCTTCCATTTGACATATACATGTACTTCTGTTGTACACTCTAAATATTTGTTATAAATATATGTATGGTAATACTTCGCTATATATTTATGAACATGATATTGATGTAAATCAATGTTTAATACAATTCAAATTCAATACAATTCATTTTTTTTTTATATTTGTGTTTGAGCAAAATAAGATAAGAAATGGTAGTAATCAATCAAACACAATTGGCAACTCTGACATATCTCGCGAGCTTTTCTCCCATTTGCCATGTATGCCAAAAATCATTCATTTCCATTTTCTTGAAAGAAAATATTCAACCATACATGCACCTTAGATACAGGTATAATAGAAAATTAAATGAAAAAATGAAATTTTTGAAATTTGATTAATATTTTATGAGTAAAGAGAGGTTAAGAGAATTCAGCCAATAGCCGGCTGAATCGAGTCACGTGAGAGGCCGTTCCGCGCGCAAAACCGTCATTTTTCAAAGCAGATGACTACTGTGAAAACAATTCGTACCTGAAATGAAATATATGAACTTTAGCTCTAACATCTGAGCTGCTGTGAGTAAGGGAGGGAGAGGAGGGTGTTGAATTCTGTTAACCTCTCTTTACTCATAAAATATTAATCAAATTTCAAAAATTTCATTTTTTCATTTAATTTTCTATTTTATTTCATAAGTTCGGTACGAGAATTCAGCCAATAGCTGGCTGAATCGAGTCACGTGAGACTTCAAAGCTTTCACAGTAGTCATGCACGTACATGTAAACACATTAGTGACATACCCAAGCATGAGTTAATAACAATCATCTCGGTCTTGTCATTTCAAAATTGTTTGTCCAAACGACGATTTATTCCGAGTTGGCTTTAGGTAGAATTTCACAAAGGTGGATTCACTTTTCCATCCAGCTTGTTTCAGAATGTCCGCTAATGGAAGATTGTTTCTCTGTGCCGAAGAGGCGGCCGCTGATCTGGTGGAATGAGCTTTGAACTGATCAGTGTCTATTCCAGACACCTTTAACACTGATATGATCCATCTGGCAATAGTTTGCTTTGATGCCTTCTGATGTTTGTGATGTGAAAAAAAAACATGTCTACGAGCCGCTACCTTTTAATCAAAATTTGCTTAAACGTCAAAAAAGTTTTCGCGCGGGAAGGGGGAAATTAAAAAAAAAAATTGTCCTAAAAAAAAAGTGCTACGAGCCATGAAATTGGCTAAGCGGCATTTGGAGTAACCAAAGAAACAATTGTATCTGATAGGCTTATTATTTGTATTTTTTTGTTTTGTTTCGTGCTTGAACAAAACTTGCCATATAGACATTTCCAAATCAAACCCCCCCCCCAACCCTCTCGAAAGTGGTTTTGAAATCAAGATTTTGTATGCATGTTCATCCGTCTCGTAATGTACATTATCACATTCAGAGGTGACGAGAAACAAAATGCATAAATTACTTGTACTTGCTTTTCGCTCCGCAAAGCCACCGCCCTTTGGTGGTGAAACCGACATTTTGCGCGCTATTGTAAACATGTCAATCATTCTGGTCGTGTGAATGGTATGTGACCTCTTTTCGTCAGCGTGCCTTTTTCCTTCCACATCTACAGCGCACGAAGAAAAAAAGGTAATGTCTTATTACTTCTAACACACGATTATCGATTTTTCTCTCTCTCCTAAATCATGCACTTGTATGATAATCTCGGCCGAGTTCACTTTCTCTCAGCTAAAGAAAAGCAGTCTGTGTTTCCGCTCTAGGCCTATTTACTGCAGTCTTTTTTTTAAATCGTAACTGCCTCTTGTAAAATTAACGCCCTGACAATTCTTTCTTTCCTTCTTTCTTTCCTCCTTATGTATCATAATGTCGAAAGTTCTTAATTCTGTTTTGAAATTTGTATATACTCTTTCCTTTTTACTGGATTAAAAGCGATGGGAACAAAAAAGGCTAATGTGGATATTATTTTACCCTGCTCTAATTATTTTTAAAATGTGTATCTACGGGTTTCTAAAAGCTAAATTTCTTTTCTTTTCCCCATGTCTGCATGTTACGGAGGTATAGAATCCGCCCCTTTCAAAGAACAAGAATTAATGGAGCACCTCCTCAGGCCCCTGCACGAGACGATTATTTATTTTTTTTTCTCTCTCTCTCTCTCCCCCTATGTCCTTCTAAATCACGCGTTTATAATCTTGTTATAAAGCTAACTTTCTTTTCTTTTCGGCTGTAATAATCGTTACATAATTGAAATGTATCATCCTAATGTTAAACAGCGGGACGAAGATAAACTGCGTTTATATATAGCTCGAATGTCAACGCTTCACTCCGCTCTAGTTTACCTGAGGTCAAAATAAAAAATTCATGCACTTGTTTCATAATCTCGAAAAAGATCATTTTCTTTCTGGTCAAAATGTTGACTTCCTTTTCTTTTCGGTTGTTAAAAGAGTTACAGAATTGGACTCTTATCATCATCATGCTAAACAGCGGGATGAAGATAAACTGCGTCCCAGCTCGCAAGCCATCGTTTCTCTCTGATCTTTAAAAAACAATTCCCTCTCTCCAAAATCACACACCTATATCATAATTTCGAACGCTCTTCATAATTCTGTTTTGAAAGCTTACATTTACTTTTTGTGAGGGCATTTGAAGAGCAATCCTTTTCAGGGGACATATATCTAATATGATAATCTTCCAAACGAACGTAGTAAGAGTAAGAAAGTTCAGAAATTATTTTTTTAACCCTTTCCCAGAACTCCAGCTCCCCTTTACACAATAGACGTGTGTCACCTTTTCATGGCATGGTCATTAATCTATCAATGGGTTCCGATTTCTAAGAACTTCCTGTCATAAATTGGAAGGCAGGAGTTTGACACAAGGAGGGGAGTGTCGATACTGAAAAGAAAAGATCGTTTTTGTTGTAAATAATGATCAATAATCCATCAATGGACCTCCCGCTTTCTAAGAACCTCCTGTCTTTTTGAGGCGCGGGGGAGGTCGTACATAGTAATAATTTGTAATTTCTAGCGCCTTTCACTAAAATGCATTCCCTACGAAGGTTTTTTTTTTCTTTATTTGTCGTGAGGGGTGGGGGACTTTGACACTGCTTTATACAGTTTTATGATTATTGATCCTGAATTTAACATCTCATAAGAACCTAGAATAGAGTAAGATCAAGTGTATCGTGTTCCCTTGTGAAAAAACATTAGGGGCGGGGTGCAATACTGCACTGTATAGTTCGACGTCATGACTGCTTTTAACTTATTTAGACGCAAATTACTATGGGGCAATACTGCATTGTATGTTACAGGGGTGGCGTGGGGGGGGGGGGGAGGGGTCCCACCCGCCACCCCTCCCGCGAGAAGCGCAAAAGCTCTGACGTTTAATAGCAAATTCGATATAAATACGGTTCGACGCCGGGACTGATTTTCAACTGACTTGTGTTTATATAGACGCCGCATGATGCATGCACTGCGAAGCGCGAAAACTTCGACGTTTTAGCAGAGAAAGTACTCCGGGGCAATACTGTATTGTATGTAACAGGGGTGGTTGCGTGGAGGTGGGGGGGGGGGGGGGTGGTTTCTTTCCTCCAACACCACCCCCCCCCCCTACCCGCGAAAACTTTTTTTTTTTGGCGTTGGCGACCACCCCCATCGCACCCCCTGGCTGTGCGCCTGCATGGTGATGATCTAAAACAACAGAGATGTCGCTCGTCTTTATCATAGTATTAGTTACATAGTAAAATTGAAATGACAAGAAGTTTTCTCTTACTTTTATCTCCAATGTTTCTTAAGCAACATAGTGCATAGTCGCGGCTTGAAATGACGGCATGAATTTTATAGTAGGTCTAATAGTATTTCAGAAAATTCGTTTCATAACTCATCAGGCGTGTAATTCCGAAATACAAATTTTCCATAGCGAGGGGGTTCACAATTCCAAATAAGTGACATATTTTTGTGAAGATTCGTTATTCAGAAGGTTCTTTACGTATATTTCGAAAACGATGTAGGCTACATGTAGGATTCGTAATTACGAAAATATAATATAGCCCTAGAACCGGGTGTCTCCTGTATTAAGCCTATGAGAGTTAAATAATTCAGTAGTCAACGGGTTAAGAACCTTCAGAAATATAAACATTTTTCTCATTCCCGGAATTATGAACCCCACTTCATTTTCGGAATTATGAACCCAAATCTAGAAAATTGGTTCGGCGCATAAATTACAGAGAATCTACTGACCAAATGAAACAACAAATAAATTAGAACTATAAGACGCAAAATACATTTATCGAATCGGAAATTGATTTGGCGCGTAACTAATGAATAATATTCAACCCAAATAAAACATGAAATGAATGAAGTATACAACGCAAAATGTTTATATCGGATAGAAAATTGGTTCGGCGCATAAATTACAGAGAATCTACTGACCAAATGAAACAACAAATAAATTAGAACTATAAGACGCAAAATACATTTATCGAATCGGAAATTGATTTGGCGCGTAACCAATGAATAATATTCAACCCAAATAAAACATGAAATGAATGAAGTATACAACGCAAAATGTTTAAATCGGATAGAAAATTGGTTCGGCGAATAAATTACAGAGAATCTACTGACCAAATGAAACAACAAATAAATTAGAACTATAAGACGCAAAATACATTTATCGAATCGGAAACTGATTTGGCGCGTAACTAATGAATAATATTCAACCCAAATAAAACATGAAATGAATGAAGTATACAACGCAAAATGTTTATATCGGATAGAAAATTGGTTCGGCGCATAAATTACAAAGAATCTACTGACCAAATGAAACAACAAATAAATTAGAACTAAGACGCAAAATATATTTATCGAATCGAAAATTGATTTGGCGCGTAACTAATGGATAATATTCAACCCAAATAAAACATCAAATGGATAAAGTATACAACGCAAAATGTTTATATCGGATAGAAAATTGGTTCGGCGCATAAATTACAAAGAATCTACTGACCAAAATATAATGAAACAACAAATAAATTAGAACTATAAGACGCAAAGTACATTTATCGACTTGAAAATGGGTTCGGCGCATAAATTACAAAGAATCTACTGACCAAATGAAACAACAAATAAATTAGAACTAAGACGCAAAATATATTTATCGAATCGAAAATTGATTTGGCGCGTAACTAATGGATAATATTCAACCCAAATAAAACATCAAATGGATAAAGTATACAACGCAAAATGTTTATATCGGATAGAAAATTGGTTCGGCGCATAAATTACAAAGAATCTACTGACCAAATGAAACAACAAATAAATTAGAACTAAGACGCAAAAAAAAATTTATCGAATCGAAAATTGATTTGGCGCGTAACTAATGGATAATATTCAACCCAAATAAAACATGAAAGGAATGAAGTATACAACGCAAAATGTTTTATCGAATAGAAAATTGGTTCGGCGCATAAATTACAGAGAATCTACTGACCAAATGAATTAGAACTATAAGACGGAAAATACAATATGTGGGCAGCGGAATTTTCTGTAAATTTTCACTACAAAATTAGAAGCTCGAAAGTTGTTTTTTGTGTGTCAAAGACATCGGAGCAATGAGACAAATGAGAAAATAAAGATGAAACACAAATCATAAGGATGTTTTGGTAACATCGGCAACACCTTGTCTTTAACGTCTTGAAAGAGAAGGGACATTGCAGAATTATAAAATGGAATATAAACAAGAGAAAACAAAGATGAAACATAAATCAAAAAGATGTCGGACCCGTGCCGTTCTCGCGGCTCATCTCAAACATCACGCTTGCACACAAACCCTCGTCCGGCCGTACTAGGGCATTTAGACTAGTCCGTTTACCCTAGTATGCCCGAACGCATTTAGACGAAGTGCTGCCCGCAATGAGGACGCGTATATTTAGACGGACGCGTGACGTTGCCCGCGGGCGGGACTGTAATCTTAGCAATATGTGTGTATTCCTCATATCTAAGCATAAGCTTTTGAGTCCCAAGCTTGCTGCCAACATCTCTAGATAGTTAATTTCATTTGTTGCTGCCCTTCTTAGCTCTTCCGCATTCCATCTACCCCGTGCCTTAAATGTTAGGTCAGTGGCCCCCCATCCTTGGCCACTGGCATCTGTGCGGATTTCGACTGACGCTTTCTTTCTGTACATAGCATTCGACACCAAATGTGCATGGGACACCCACCAGGTAAGTTCTGCCTTCGCTCTATTGGAGAGAGTCATGCGACGATCAAAATGACCGGCACTTCTTTTAAGCGCCCTAATTTTGTCAATCTCTAAGTATCTGTAATGAAGGGGCCCATATTGCGCTGCTGGCAAGGCAGCTACTATCTTGCCTATCACTCTGGCGACCTCTCGGATGCTTGGTTTCTGTTTGGTAAGCAAATACGTGCAGGCTTCTTTAATATCTTCCCTCTTTTGACTCGGGAGTGTAATGCGCATGTTATCTGTGCTAAGATGGAACCCCAGAAAGTCTAACTCAAAAGATGGGTCTAGGACGGATTTTTCTGGGTGAACTATAAATCCGAGTTCTTTTAGCAAAGTAGTTGTAGCCTGAACGGCCATGTTTGCATCCACAAAATTCTTTCCCACTATTAACGTGTCATCCAGGTAAGCAAGTACTGTGTGGCCCTGCAATCTCAAATATGTTAGCACTGGTTTGAGGATTTTCGTAAAGAGGCATGGAGCCAAGGAAAGTCCGTTAGGTAGAGCTTTGAATTGCCACAATTCCCCATCCCAAAAGAAACGTAAGTATTTGCGAGAAAGAGGGTGAATGGGGATTGAATAATAGGCATCTCGGAGGTCTGCTGAAGCCAGATAATACCCATGTGAAAGAAGGGTCATAGCAGAATGAATGCTGTCCATCTTAAAATGTTGTACTTTACACTTTTATTCAAGTCTGACAAGTCTAAGATAAGTCGCACCCCACCATTCTTTTTAGGTCTCGTGAAGATTTCTGAAATGAATTCCCCAGGTTCATGTTCACATTTCTCAATGACATTTTTCTGCTCTAGAGATTGGATCTCGCAATCAATTTTAGTAATCTCTTCTGCATTCCGCTTGTAAGGGTAAAGCGGTTTTTCCTGTATAGGGGGAAATTTTTCAGCATCAAATTCTATAATATAACCTTGAACAGCTTGTAAAATAAAGGGGTCATTTGTAATCTTTTTCCACATGGGAAGAAATGGCTTCAGACGACCTTCGACGATATAAATTGTATTGCCACCTACCTTGTCCGATTCAGGTGGTGAGTTTATCTCTTCCACTGGCTCTGCCTGTGGTGGGATTGGTATTTGCTGTTGTCCTTCGTCGCTGCAGCCGTGGGGGTGAAAGTGTGTGGAGGGTCTCGATCTCTGGATTTCCCCTTCGGGCCCCAAGTCTTGCCTAAAAAAGGCTGACCGGCGGAGGTATCATGTCTCTGATTTGACCTACGGTCATCCCGCCCTGGTTGACGGTTGGAACCAGCGTAAGCATGGTAAGGATTCGCACCGCGTGAGGACTCATGTTTCTTGTAGGGGTGGGAGCGATGTTGGTCCTTAGAAATGGATTTTTGTCTCATGATGCCAGACATCGTCTTCCTTTCTTCACTAATTTCCTTGACTTGACGCCCCAAGTCATCACCGAAGAGAAGCTTTGTCACCTTATGTTGTGCTTTACAGAGATGGTGGAAAGCAGAGTTCATGTCGGGTTTAATACAATCTTTCCTCATGCAGTTAAGAGAGAAATTTGCATCACAAAGTAATGACAAAGCATCCTGTTGTTCCTCTGACATGTCTGAGGAGTCAGTACTAGTAGGGAGTGAGTGAGTGAGAGCAATTTGCTGGACATAATTAAGTAGTGGTCAGCTGCCTCCTCCAGTTGTTTCTTGTCCAGTTTTTGACCCATCATGAAAGTGATGGTGTCTGCTAGTTCCTCGTTGAGGGGCTCCCCAATTCCAAACCCGGGGTGAACCACCTCCGGTGGCGGGGCACGGCCGGAGCGGCCGTCGTAGCTTGAGCGGGAGGGTCAGGCTTCGCCTTCCCCTGCACCGCGGGCGGAGGAGCCTGGGGCTTTTCGCCGGAAGAGCTTGCCGCGGTCTTCCTCGTGGGCTGGACAGGTTTCGGCTTACTCGAGTCCGAAGTCTTTTTGGTAGTCTGTTTCTTCCTGGACTCCTGAGCAGGGCTTGCCTGAGGCTCACCCAGCTCCTTATCTGTCGATTTTTTCTTTTTATCCTTTGATTCTGCCATGGTAAATTGATAAAAAACTCGAGAAAATTCCCAAAGAATTTTTTCACGCCTTGATGGTCCTGCGATTGGAAACGATGACGGTTTTGCGCGCGGAACGGCCTCTCACGTGACTCGATTCAGCCAGCTATTGGCTGAATTCTCGTACCGAACTTACGAAATAAAATCATTTCTTATAACGTTTTTACACAAAATCTGAATGAAACAAATCTATTCTATGGAGGTGTCATGGTATAGTGGTTCATTCACTTGACTCTCAATCCAAGGGTTGAGTGTTCGAATCTCAACCCGGCACTAGTGTCTTTTGGCAAGACATTAATCCACATTTGCCACTCTCCACCCAGGTGTAGTAAATGGGTACCTGGTAGGATTGATTCCTTGAAATGCACTAGCGCTGATTACGGCTGCCAGAGTTAAAGCCAGGGTAATAATATCCAACCCCTTTGGAAGCACATAGAGACGTATGTATCATAACGTTTTATGCGCTATACAAGAACAGAATATTATTATTATTATTATTATTCCTTCATTAAACACTAAGAAAATGAAAATTAATTATAGTTTCTGTACTGAGCAAATGGGAGAGGAGTTCGCAAGATACGTCACAAAGTTGCTAATTTGTTTCTAATATTGATCACACCTAAAAGTGGCATTAAACTGGCAGAACTTGAACAGTGCCATCTTACAGTGATTATTAAAATTAAGATTATAATATGAAAATTAATTCCATTTTATTTTGAATTTTGACAAACAGCCTGTTTGGTTAATAGGCAAATTTTGACTAGGCATGGTGGAAAATTTTCTGCAGGTACATTATAAGCTTTTACAAACTAGAATGGGGCATGATGGGAAAATGAGAGGCACAGACATCAAATTCTGTTGAAAGATGGTGCTGTTTAGGAGCTTCAGTTTACTGTCACTTTAAAAAATGCATAACTTTCTTATTTCTTATCGGATTTGCTCAAAATTTTGCTAATCTGTTTCCCTCATTTTCCCTATTTTATGCAAATCAACTTTATACCAGGGTGGACTTTCCCTTTAAAGCTAAAAGATATTGCAATGCAATTTTTGTATGTATTACTTCTTTTGTGCATTTCTTCTGCCATCATTTGCATGAAGCTGGAAAGACAAGCAGAAATGGTATTTGATCTTGGAATAGCAGTGATACATACTAGCATTTCTTTATCGTTCTTGTCAACATCGTCAATTCCCTCCAATCTGAGTGACTGGAGGCATGGTAGAGAGAGAAAGGTGTGAAGGATACGTTGAGTCATGGAAACATTCCACATATCCAGTCTCTGGATCTGCATAATGACATTAATATCAATGAGTCAAAGAGAGGAATTAAATGTTTGTTTATAAATCATAATTGTGCCATGGACCAGAAATGGCCAGGTGGTAGATTCGCTGCCCAATAGCATGGAATACCATGGAATACTGGAGGTCAATATCCCTCTTTGTTTAAACATTGTTTTCTTTTGTCTGTTCTGTATTTCATTCATATGCATTCGGGAGGGGGCTGATATCTAATACTGGGGTGTAGCAAAAGAAATTCTTACATGGAATTCTAGACAATCATCATCACTGGTGATCGGTCAAAAGACATGTTTACAGTTTAGTGGTTCTATCATCTCCTATAAGGCTAATCTACGTCAAAGGGTTCCAGTTTTGAGCAAACTGCTTCACTTCTCTTCCATTCCTAATTAATCATTAAAAAATAAGGAACCCTGATTTTAATAATCATGATGTTTTAGACAGGAAACATATATCCAGGTAAAATTGACAATAATATCACCTTAAAATGCTTTTGAGAAAACTGATTCATTCAAGCCATTGATAAAAGAACAAATACATTCCTAGTTGTTATCCACGGTGAATAACACCCTGAATGGCTATTTTCCATTTTTTAGTCTGGGTAATTCTCACATTTCTGTACCAAAATTACCTGGTAGGAAAGGAAGGCTGCTTTTCATGCATACCTTTCTGGTAAATGATATCACACATAAACCACACAATGTGATGAAAAAGTCTTCTTCAGCCTTGATTTTGAGATTTATATATTTTCACATCATTCAAAATTCATTTGATTATGGCAATTATCTCAATCTGCCCCCCAAAAAAATAATATACATGTAAATGTATACATTCAGATTCGATTGAAGATACATGTACATGTACCTCTCACATTACTGGATTATCATTTCATTTAGTATCAACTTAAAGCCTTATTTCCCAATACAATATGATCCCTCCCCCATCCCTATATACATGTATTATAGCGAATCATGGTATCCCACTGATTATGAGGGTGTTCTGGACTAATGACTAGAAAAAGTAATTACCACAATGAAATGTTAAGTACTACTTACACATTCTGTTTTAGATTTTATTGGTATACCTTTGATTTTGATGCTTCAGTTGCCATAGATGAGTAGAGCTCATCACTCAGCTTCAGTCTATTCAGTGTCAATGACTGAAGGTTTGGCATGGAGAAGAGACCTCTTGTATAATAGAATTTGTGCTTGAGATCATTTTAAATTTGGCTGAATTTTCTCTACATGTACATGTACGTGTATGTCTGAATTATGACATTATGTCTGAATTGTTATGATTGTGCAATTTAGGATGTGTGCAATACAGAGGATCAAGGATTGGTAGAGGGGTTCAAAAGGCATTACACCCCCTCCGGGCAAAACCAAAGCTGCCATATCTTTAATAGGGAAGTAAAAGCACACACAAATCCGAGTTGTTTTGGAGTACACATGAACTATGTTTCTGAAAACTTTTGGAGAACTGTGCTCCCACCCCACCCCTAATGTAAGAGAATCCGGGATAACCCACTGATGATGAGGGTGATCTGGACTAATGACGAGAAAAAAACTAATTACCAAAATTAACACTTTGTTAACTACATGTATTACTTAAGCCCGGCGCACACTGCACGATCCGACTGCGATCCGATTTCTCTGCGAATGTGAGCCCAATCGGATCGCAGTCGCAGGACATCGCGTGCGTAATTTGCATCGGAGCAATCATTTTCATTATGTCCTGTATATCATATAAAGACAAATTATCTTGTCTGAAAATAACATTGATTTACAAAACAAATTGTGCTGTTTTATAATTGGGAAAAGGGTACATGCATCGTTTACACAAAATAGCTTAATTGTCTTTTTTTGAAAATAGTCACAAGACCCAGCCCTGAGAGAAAGTAGGGAAGGAACGAGAACTAGAAGATGAGGGCGAGGGTATGTGAGAAAGAGGATGCTAACATGTCTCCTGGTGGATGGACTTCGATCAAGGGGAAGGGGGGGGGGGAGAGCCGTAAAGAATAAGAGATAAAGAGAGAATGCAAGAGAGAGACAGAGACAGAGAGAGTGGGTGTAGAGTTATTAAGGGGGAAATAAAAAAGATGGAGTAAAGAGAGTCAGATGAAGGGAATGAGAAAGAGTGGGCAGGGAATGGAAGAGGTGAAAATAATGGTGGAAATGAAAAGGGAGAAATAGGGTAAAAGTGAGATACGGAAAAGTAGAGAGAGAGAGAGAGAAATAGTGGGGGGGGGGGGGGGGGGGGGAGGCAAGACCGAGTGTAAAAGAAGAAAGTGGAGGAAATGCAGGCAGATCCCATATTGTAGAAAAGTAGCATTGAGCTGAGCTGGAAAGAAAGAAGGAAACACCCCCCCCCCCCAAAAAAAAAAAAAAAGAGTCTCGAGTGAGATAGAAAGAATGTGAGAAGAGTAAGACAGCGTAAAAATGAAAGGAGTTAAAAGGAAGGAGAAAGAAATGAAGCAAGAGCATGAAGAGAGAGAGGTCATGAGAAAGCTAGGAAAGAGTGGAATAAGAATAAGATTCATACAGAGTGAGAGACAGCTTGGGACAAAGACAGAAATTGATTCAAAGTAGGAAGATATAGGGTGGTATATACATGTAGGAAAGAATGAAAAGGGGCAGGGGTTTTATATTTTAATTTTTTTTTCACATGATTCAGTCCCCCACCCCCTCTCTCTCTTTCTCACTCAAACTATTTTTCGAGATTATCTTTTAATTTTGATCCATAATTCATCTCTGTGTCTCTCTCTTTCTTACGTATACTCATATTTTCTTCTTCCTTCCTCTCCATCCCTTTCTTTCAACTTCTCTTTGACTGAAGTTTCCTTCTATTCCAATTCAATAATCAACTCCAAATCATTTGTATGAAAACATTCATTTTCAAATAATTATATCCCTGGCACATATCAGAACTCATTAATTTTCCTCCTCCTTAAACTGTCTTTATCTCTCAATTTCATTCTAATTTCCTTCATACCTCTCCTTTATTTTTCTACTCTGGAAGTACTGACAAATGCATGTAGCAATGTCGATGAGAAATCTTAGAAGCATGCCCTTTTTCTATCAAGTAATATACAACCATGAAGATTGCACAATTTCTGGCATGGTTCTTCAGACATTCATACGATGCCTTGCAACTCAACAATACACATTTATCAAGCTTCTTTATTTTGTTTATTATTCAATAAATGAAACAAGCTGATCAAAGAAGAAAATTCTGAGATCTAATTAGATTTGTGAACATGTGGAAACGATGGGACAACTTTAAGAAATTTGTGAATGTTAAGAAAACAAATTCTTTGAGAATATTAAATTGGTGGAATGGTAATGTGACAGTGGTTACATCATTTAATAGTGTCGGAAAACTCTTCTCATTTGTTTGTAAACTGGCAATCGTAATGTCCATTTTTGCCTTCCATGCTGTTTTATAATATTAATTAAGGATAACATGATATCCACCAGTAAACAAAATGCCTGCTTCTTAGTCATTGAATTTTGAAACATGATTGATTTCATGTCATAAATAAATTTATTCAATTTGTCTCCAACGGCCCACAAGGGGGTGACACACGCTACTGCTGTGTGATAGGTTGCCCTATTGATTTCATTATGATTACAGAAACAAATGGGATAGCTTTCCTATATACTTACATTTAGAATTAGACTCAAATGCATGTAGTGTAAATACATGTATAGTGATTTTATCTTTAAAGTCTGGAAAGGTGGTAAGGGGGGGGGGGGCTGGTCATAGAGCTCCTTTGAGACTAGTGTGGCCTTTCACATTTCAAAAAGTAATTCATGGGAATATAAATGACTGAAAACTGCCCTCTTCCCATTACAGATAAGCTTGTGTAATTCCATAATACAAAATGTCAAATACCGGAAGAGTTAGAAACAATTTATCTACATTGGTCTACATTGCAATATTATATTGAACTGCATTAAATACAATTTGGGGTACTATTCTTTATAATTCACTGGATAATGAAAATAGCAAAGCATAATTATGTAATTTTACTGTTGAATCTCACCAATTCTAGAAAAAAAAAACCCTCATGCTTTATACATGCATGATGATGACCCTCTAGGCCTCTACCCACTATGGGCAGCTGCAAAATCTAAGAATTTAGAAATTTTCCTTTTTTACCATCTGATTTGTGTAGTAAGGATGAGTAGCACAGAATAGACCATTCTCCTCATCATACTTTTATTTTCAATATCCCCCTCATAAGGAAATATCTTTGCCTTTTTTTTTAGTTCTTTACATTCATCGTGACATGACTGCCAATGTCTGGGAGATTCTTCAGGGTCCTCCGGTCAGTACCAATGTCTGGGAGATTCTTCAGGGTCCTCCGGTCAGTACCAATGTCTGGGAGATTCTTCAGGCTCCTCCGGTCAGTGCCAATGTCTGGGAGATTCTTCAGGGTCCTCCGGTCAGTGCCAATGCCTCATCAATCTGGAGAGAAAATAATGAAAAGTTCTTGCTATATACACATGTATGTTACAAAGTGTCTATGGTTTGAAAGTTGATTTATATTGAATCTGGAAGAAACAATATAGTTGTATCTTTGTATAGTGGCAAATAAACAATACCTCAGGAAGCAAAAGGCGTATATATATATATGATCAGGAAAGACAGAGACAATGTTACAGAAGACGGAGGGGGGGGGGGGGGGGGGCAGTCGCAAGAACAGTTCCTGTCCCCTCTGATTCACCAATTATCCCCCTAAAATCTGATAATTATGGTAAAGAGAGATTTTCAAACATATCAAATGAAGTCTTCTTGATGCTAGCATGGTTACAACAATCATTCCCAACATATTTTGTTTTAATGTGAAACAAGTTAGTTAATAGGATCTTGTGTATATTCCCAAGAACGGTCAGTTTTCTAAAGCTTTATCTCACCTGTAATATACATGTACATGTAGATGTTAAAAGTGTTGGCCTCAAAGGTTATGCAGCTACTACACCTTCTGGGTACTTGTTCCATTAGGTCCTTTTCGAGTAGGTAGCCCCCGTTTGTCCAAACATGGAGGCCAAGTTAGTCATCCTTACAGCACTTGTACCTGAAATGGAAATCACAGTACATTTTTAGTTTATAATCTGAGGTCTATCATCACATGCTCATTTTTAGGTTGCAAAATCTGAGGTACTTAATGGCAGTTTTCCTAAAAATTGAACTTAGTTTAGTTTGTATGACTCAGTCTATATCTTTTCCCTAAATGAGACCATCTAGATTTGAAGGCAACTCTATGTTGCCTTCAAGCCTGGAATAACTGATCAGGTCTGCTGTCAGCAAATTCAGGATTGCTTGGCAGCAGTGCAGGATTGGATGAATGGCAATTTCCTGAAACTTAACGAGAAAACTGATGTGATCCTTATTGGTTCCCGATACCAACACTCTGTGTTTGAGATGGAGCACATTTCTCTGAATGGTCAACACATGACTCTCTCGGAAACAGTTCGTGACCTTGAAGTGATCCTCGACAATAGATTGAATATGAATATCACAAGTGCTTGTAAGAGTGCAAACTACCATCTGAGGAACATTGCAAAAATTCGTAGGTACCTGTGGGAATCTGATGCAGTCAAGGTCATCCATGCTCTAGTCTCATCGCGCATTGACTACTGTAATGCGGTGTTAGCTGGTCTTCCAAACTCTTCTATCTCTCGCCTCCAAAGGGTACAGAACAGCGCCGCCCGCGTTCTAGCACGTGTAAGGAAGAATGACCACATCACACCAATTTTAAGACAATACCACTGGCTCCCAGCCAAGAAGAGGATTGAGTATAAGATTCTTACCATAGTTTTCAAGGTATTGCATAACATGGCTCCCAAGTACCTTCAGGACTTAGTGACAGTGAAACAGTCAACTTACAGTCTACGTTCGTCCGCCTCGACAGTACTACATGTTTCTAAAACTCGAACGACCTACAGGGATTGCGCTTTCCTTCGTGTGGCTCCATCACTTTGGAATAAACTTCCGGATAATGTTCGAAACATGCATGGCTTGGATACTTTTCAAAGACATGTTAAGCCTTATTTATTTGCTCAGTCATATTATTAGTCTTTCTAGATTTAATATTGGTTCACCTTTTGTTATTGTATTGTTTTATCACTGTACTTTCTCTATCTAACGCAATGTGCTGTGTATGAGTTACGTAAATATCTCTTCATTTAGGTTTGTTTTAGTACCATTTTGGGGAGAGCAGCAAGCGCTCTGAGTAGTTTGTAACTAGATATAGCGCTATATAAGAAATTACTTTAGTTTACTTTAATACTTTAATATCCAATGTAAATGTTTGTTGACAGAGAAATAAATAGATCCTTGAATCTAAATAAGTAAAATAATAAATGGTCAAACACAAAATTATAAATTCAATTTAAGTTGTTACAGCTAACAACATATAAACAGGTCTACCAATTAGAAAGATCTATATTAGATCTACATGTAGGTCGAGTTAGACTAGATCTAACAGGTACAATCTTTTGTCAAAAAACTTATCCTATGTATTACACAGAAAACTTTCATCGGTTGGGGGTAATCATACAATTGTAATTTGAGCTTCTACCAGCCTTGAAATTTGTTAGCAAGCTTTCGTCCACTCTTGTGGACTTTCTCAAGCCAAGTGATCAGTCACACTGTTTCTAATACTGTTTCTAATACTGTCTGCTGTCTTGCGATCACTGGACCGAAGATAGGTGAAAATAAATAACCTGAGTCCCTGTTCAGTGTAGGATTAATCCTCTTTATCCAAATAGACTCTTTCACCTTTCTTGATCAGTAGTTGCTTTCAAATTTTAAGGTTGGTAGAAGCTCAAACTACAATTAATTGTATGATCCTATGTAGTCTCTAGCTTTCTCTAACATTTCTCTAGAATCTAATTCATTCTGTAGTTGGATGTAGAATCTAGATCAAGTCTTCAAGATTTAAAAATCAACAGGAATTTTCAGGAATGAACATACGTGTACATGTAGAGTACACAGGTCTAACAGTTTACAGTCGGTTTACTCTTAGTCTAGACCAACAAGGTATAACCAAACCATGGTCTAACGTTAGATTCTCCGACTACAGTTTCTTCACAGGGTTAGAACCTAGAATCTAGATCTAGGTCATCTACATGCAGTCTAACTTGTTACTAGATCTATAGATCTAGCCTAAGTCAACAGACTAGATCAAAGTTAGGTCTAACTGTAGTGTAGGATTTAACATTAGAACTTAAAAATAATTGACATAGATCAAGATCTCCTTGAAGAGTTCCAGAAACTCCTGGGCTCGGCATGTGTGGAAATCCCAGGCGAAAGAGGAAAAGATAGAGGAAGAAGAATAAAAGAAAAAGAAAATAAGATGTAAACCAAGTTAGATCAAATCTAGATCAAGATCTAATAAATGCTAGACTCCAGAGTAGAGATCCAAGAAGGAGAAGAGGAAAAAGAAGGAGGAGTAGATCTGTAAATAAATTCTTGTTGCCTACCTCAAACTGGATAGCTGGGACTGGCCTTGTCTTGATTGTTCAAGGTGAATTGTGTCACTTTAGACTTTGACACTCCTCAAAGTCTTTTCCTGGAACAGGCTGGCAGTTGCTTATGAATACTGACTAATATTGTTTCTCTTGCTCATCAATTTTCTAACTAGTCTATTTTGTTTTCTCCCAGACGGTCCAGTTATAAGGTAAGAGGAGACATTTTATCCTCGACCTTCCCTGCTCAGTGGTTCAGCAATTCAAGCACAGTATATATACGGTACGCAGGTTTCAGCCAGAGTTGTGGGAGAGAGTTGTGGGAGCGAGTTGTGGGAGCGAGTTGTGCGTTGTGTGCGTACAACTTCAGCTTTGTTTTTTGTGCGATGAGCTTTTCCCTGGTTTTGGTGATCATCTCAAGCCTGGTTGGCTAAAAGATTAAAATTGCACGACTAATCGCAAAAGATTCAACATGTCGAATCTCTGCTATTTGGTCTACGATTATTGTGCAATTAATCGGATCGCAGTCATAAGATATAGCACACGACATGACCCGATCAATAATCAGTCGCATCACAGTCTGATTGTACAGTGTGCGCCCGGCTTTAATCGACAAGAATCAAGAATGTAGTAACATGCACAACAAAGAAATTGACTGAAACCATCACTTTCCTTTAGAACAGTTTTATTGTTGTGCTTATAATTACTAATAAAGCCTGTTGACTTTTCCTTACAAATACATGTACATGTATGTGTTAATTTCTTGTGATTATGGAATTTAGGACAGAGGATGAAGGAATGGTAGAGGGGTTCAAAGGCATTATAGCCCCTCCGGGCAAAACCAAATCTGCCATATCTTTAATGGGAAAGTAAATACACACACAAATCCGAGTTGTTTTGGAGTATACATGTAACTATGCGTCTTTAATAGAACTTTTGAAGAACTGTGCTCCCTCCCCACCTTTAATATAAGGGAATCCTGGATAACCCACTGATGATGAGGGTGATCTGGACTAATGACTCGAAAAAGTAATTACCAAAATAAAATTTTAAGTACTACATGTACTTATACATTCTGTCTTAGATGTTATTGGTATACCTTTGATTTTGATGCTTTAGTTGCCATACACAAAAAGAACTCATCACTCAGCTTCCGCACATGTAGGTCCAGTGATAGAAGGTTTGGCATGGAGAAGAGACCTCTTGCATAATTTAAGGATGCATCACGACCCAGAGGAGCCAGGTTGTACATGTACATGTAATCATGTGTGAAGTCCTCAATCTGATGATGTGGCAAGAGGGAACAAGCAGGGTACAAGTGAATAGCAATGTCAAATATAGAAGACATTTCTTAACTAAGACTAATTGCTTTGAACTATAATTCAAGGCACAGTAATATTTAACAAATATTTTCAAACTATATCAAATGACAAACAATTCACAGGTGTAACTACATCTATGCAAGGCCATTTATTGGTACTTTTCAAGTTCAAGTTTCATGTTTATTTTATTTATTTCAACTCAACTCAACTTAACATCATAACAGTATAACAATTCATTATATATTAAACCATAAAAATGAATATTCAATACAATATCCAAATATATATATATATTTATGGTGAAAGAAAAGATATCTAACAAATGTGTATTTTATAGTGTCTATCCTTTTGTAAAAGTAGAGCTGAGGAAATGGAGGGATCCACTAAAAACCAGGGGTACATGGTATGCGTGAACTGCTCAATCTGGTGATGTGGCAAGAGGGAACAAACAGGGTACAAGTGAACAGCATGAAGTGTCAAATATAGAAGACTAATTCCTTTGAACCATAATTCAAAGCAGAGTCATATTTAACTGACATTTTCAAACTATATCCAATGACACAACAATTCAGAGGTGTATTATGCAATGCCATTTAATGGTCCTTACTCTTTCAGTAAAGAAATTTTATGATGAAATCAATCAAGAAGAATGAAGAGTGTATTGAATCAAGAAAGAATGTGATTGAAAATATCGCTTTCCAGTTTTATTATTGTGTTTAAGATCATTTTAAAGTATGTTGACTTTTCTTTACATATACATGTATGTCTAAATTGTTATGATTTTGCAATTTGGGATTTGCAATACAGGGGATCCAAGATTGTTAGAGGGGCTCAAAGGGCACTATGCCCCCTGCTGGCAAAACCAAATCTGCCATTTCTTTATTAAATACATCAAGTAAAAGCACATTCTTATACACACAAATATTGCTTGCTTTTAACAGTTTCATTATTGTGCGTATAATCACTAATAAAGCCTGTTGACTTTTCTTTGCAGATACATGAATTTCTTAATTTTTTGGTGATTATGCAATTTAAGATGTGTACAATACAGGGGATCAAGGAATGGTAGAGGGCTTCAAAGAGCATTACACCCCCTCTGGGCAAAACCATAGCTGCCATATCTTTAACAAGAAAGTACAAACACACACAAATCTGAGTTGTTTTGGAGTATTACTATGCTTCTGAGAACTTTTGGAGCACTGCGCTCCCTCCCGAACCCCTAATGTAAAGGAATCTTGGATACCCCACTGATCATGAGGGTGCTTTTGACTAATGCCTACAAAAACATTACCCAAATTAACTGTTGTTAAGTACTTCTTATACGGGGTGGGGGGGGGGGCATGTGGCCGCCCCCCCAAAAAAAAAAAAAAAAAAAAAAAAAATTGCTATATCTTTGATATACACCACAGTAAAAACACACTTGTATGCCCCGTAACTTCCCTCTCCCACTCTCTGTCATGACATTAATCCCTCCTCAATATCGTGATATGACAAGAGGGAGTAAGCAGAGCATAAGGAAAGAGAAATGTCAAATACACATGTAGAAGACACTCTGTAATGAATACTAATTACTAATATCATAGAGTAATATTTCATAAATATTTTCTATAGTATTACTATAGAAAATATTTATGAATAAGTCCTGAAGGTATATTTATGAAATATTTTGGAGAGTTAGTATGCTATGTCACTAATGGTTCCTCTTTTTTTTAACTAAGAATAAAACAGATTCTACTTTTAATGAACCTTCAAAAATCAAGAGAATGTTATAAAATACAGTACATGAAAAAAAGAAATCGATTGAAAGCTTTGCTTTCCCTACAGCTATTCTACCAAATGAAAGCACTTCAGATTATTTTAAAGTCTTAACTTCTGACTACAAATGTGTCCAAATTGTAATGATTATGCAATAATGGATTGTGCAGTATACAGTATGAGAATATTTCGAAAAGTAAGAAGTAATATAAGCCTACATTACATTATCTTATGTCTTTTTGTTTTGGAGTAGCCTTTGATAGGCCTATGGTCACTGCAAATCCAGCATATTTGTATTTTATGCCTGCATACTCAACCTATGTAGTTATATGTTTTGTCGTTTTTTTATGCAAATGTAAAATAACTGAATTGAATTACACATATGTTTTGTTGATTTTGGTAAATAAATTCTTAGTTGGTTTTAAACAACAAAAGCAACTCTCCATCACTATCAGAGATAAAAGAGCAAGAGGTGGAAAAGAAAAATTCAGGTCTCAATTCATTTGAAATACACAATTCAGTTGAAGCCACAGAAGGCGAAGAATATTGCAAAAATGGCCACCACCACAATGTGACCTCAACATGTATTTCACTTGCTCATGATAAGCTACACTGCACACCACAAAATTACACCACAATATCATAACAATGTGGGTATTATTGCAAAGGGATATAAATAGGCTCATGAATCAAAAGAAATACAACAGAGTAAAAACAGAGACAACATCAATCACACTTTTGGGGTAAAATACATACATACATGTAGATCTGTTTTAGATTATTTATGGAAAATACTGGTATACAGAGAGAGTAAATATACATGTATAGGTAGGAAACATGTATCTCTATAGAACTAAGACAAACCATTTAAATTCAATATGCTGGCATGATAGCTTATACATTTCCCTTGAATATGACATGTAAAACATTCAAATAAAAGGAAGTGTGAGGGAGCATAGAGTTTTTCTCCTAAAGTAGATCAAAATCACTCTTGATCAAATTTTAGGAAAAATTATCTTTCAGAAGCTTCTGAATCTAATACATGTATGTTGTTGGCTATATCCTACACTCGTCAGTTTTGCCTTGTCCCATTACACATATGTTTGCAAAACCTGTGTTTTTCAAGCTTATACAACCTCAATTTCTATACATGTACACTGTACATGTCATCCATGTCTGTGGGTGACCAACATTCTGAATGTTAGTGCCTAATAAGAAATGCTTCTAACCCTACAACCTTTATTCATCTTATTTTTTATTGCATACTAGTTTGACAATTTGTTTGACTGTTGTTGGAAGATGATTTTCACATTTACAATTTACACGTAAGATATTCAGTTACAATGATTTTTGTTTGGCAATCTAGCAAAGGGAGAACTTGTATAAAAATTCACTAGCATTTAACCTGTGAGCTGCATGCTTTTGATTCCAATCCCTTCTTTCTTCTCTTAATAGGATTATTGGAAAATTCATGTGATGATTTGTAATAATTGATTGAACTCTGTTTGTTTTTGTTTTCTCAATGTGATAAGGATAAGGGACAACAAACCAGCAAATGGTCAATGTTTGGTTTTTCAATATGAACATGTAAAAAGTACATGTAGGAGAATTAATGCAGCATCAATCATGAAATACATACCTTTGACTGTGGAGATGCAGCACACATTCCTTTGCAGAAGTCATCATCCAGGTCTATATGCAAAATAGTCAAATATTTTAAGTTCTGCAATGTGAAGAGTCCTATTGCTGCTAAATATGATGATGAAAAGCTAGTGTCGCTGGTCTTCCCAATGCTCAATGTTTCACCAATCACTGATCCTTTTCTCACCTGCTGAATGAAGAATATACATTGTATGTAATAAACTATTTATCAAGGCATTCTGATTTTTAATATTATCCAGTTTTTGCGCACCTGTTTGTAGTATGCAATTAAAAATTACATTGTCATGTAGTGTCAGTTGATCATTATGTACTATATTATTCTTTTCTTCTAAACTGCTCACCCACTTTAAATAAATGGCCAGTTCTATTTTACATAATTATTCAAAATTAAAAATAACAAAAAATGAATTGATGAAATTTAAGCTACCGCAGAAATAATCATTGAGTAAAAGCAAAACCCGCATCAGCATTATTCATTTAAGTCAATATACTATAGCAGAAGCAGCCCATGGACATCCACGGGCGCTAGCTGTACATGTGTTTATGATTAATGACCGTACCATATATGTGTCCCAACGGGTCGGAATCAGGCGGAAGTCGCAATCGGTCCTTGTCTAGAAACAAGGGTTTTAATGAAAATGTCATTTTGTACCAATTTTTTTTTTTTCACATATTCCGAAGCTTTGATTATTCCTCTACCACGTCCCGAAATTTAAAGCCAAAATACCATGTCTAAGTACCTCAAAATAATGTTTTAAATCACCTCTTCCAAATCGCATCGACGGGAGTTTCATCTTCGCAAAAACGACAGATCATCAACAGCGACCTTTGCGCACGTCTCTTTTGTTACTAGGGCCCTGAGTGACGTGACATAATGGCAGTGCGCCGTCTTCGCACCCTGTGATTGGTCGGCGCTCTAATTGCCTAATGCATATTTATTTTTCTTAAAAGCCTGTGTTGTTGCCAAACGTTATCTCGGCTCGCCGTCTTTGAGCGCTGTGATTGGTTACTCATAATTATTGTTATGCATATGCATATACCTGCGGGGCGGCCATGGCTTCGGGGGCGAGTGCTGGCACACTCATAAAAAGCGCACAGAGAATGTGTGATGACGTCAATTCACTTTCGAACAATATTTTTTATTTCTTTCTTTCTTTACGTCTTTATCTAAAATTTTTCTTTCTTTTTTTTTCTTCCTTTCTCCCTTTATTTCTTTCTTTTCTGCAAGGGCGAACATTTTAGTCGGGAAATAACATTACTGAGATGGAGGCGGCTTCAGCCCAGCTTTTTAAAAACTTTTGGTGTTACACATACGCCGAGCCGCCTCCGGGGGCAGCCTCAGTCCACTTTCAGATTCTTTAATTTCTCTCTGGAGAATGTAAAAAATTAAAATAAACCTGTTTTCAAGTTTTCAAATACAGGATCATTATGGTCTATAGACAGGTCAGTAACTAGGGGAGGGGGCTGAATCCCCCGTTTTCCAGCAAAAAAAGGGGGGATAATTCAGACCTTCCCCACTACCCCAGTTGATGAGTAGTGATCCGCTTGCAAAAGGAAAAATAAAAGGAAGCCATGGGGGTGGAAGGTAAATTCAAAGTGATATATATATATTCAATATAATTCTTTCTGTCCATTTCTTATCCCGGCATATAACGGAGGGGGGGGGGGTTGAAAATGGGCTCCTCCCCTCGGCAGATATCAACGTGAACACTGTCAGAAAATTAGAAGAAAAATTCTAAAGGGACACCAAATACCATGCACAAAATAAATAGTGATTGTTTAGTTTAGTATAATCATACCAACTGACTTTTAAAGGAACAAGGAGGCCACATGTAGGGGAGAAAGTAAGGAGATGAGAAAGTAATGGAATTTTCACTCAGTGGAGTTTGTTCCTGCAACTTAATACTATCGCACTGAAATCAGATGCCATTTTGAGCAAATCTTGTAGGCTTCTGTTATTTGTTCATAAATCACACTTTTCACATGGAAAATAGTGCAAAGGTCCACTTTTTCGAATTCTGACCCCTGCCCCCCCCCCCTCCCCTCAAAAGTCTTAAGTTACGGGCCTGATAGAGACTGTATGTTGGCATAGTAACCAGCTCCGTCGCACTGGGTAAACCCTCGATCAAAGAGACTTTGCAAGCATGCCATCTAAATACATTGTAACCACGTTTCTTTGTTTATGTATGAATAAGCTGGGATTTTTTTGACAATGCAGAACAATACACTGTCCGAGACGGTCGTTCAACGTGTAAGTTTTTTGTTACTAGGCCACCGGCGCACTGTTTGAACCTCCGCCTTATTGACCCAGTGCGACCGTGAACAGTATGAAGGGGAAGGCGTTGGCTTTCTAACAGATCCCCATACAAAGGCGCCCATTGTTCTATGTATTGATCCGTGGGTGACTGTATGCTGGCATCAACACCTATTTGCACCACTAAATGGTTAAATCCTCAATACTCAAAACTAGAATTTTACATCCACACGCAACACATAGCCACAATTATTTATTTTTTTTAAAATAATTTCTTATGTGTGAACAGTGCATGAACAATTGCAGGGCTAGGGAAATAACGTTATGGCATGAATATTCAACATTAACAATTTTATCCCGTCTGAGCATTTTAATGTTGAAACGGCCGAACATACACATGTACACACAATAATAAAATAAATAAAAAAATAAATAGAACTCTAAAAAATAGATAAAATAATTGCGCGCTCCATATTGTTAAAAAATAAATTGAATGATATAGTCTTAATCTTGTGATTTCAAGCTTATGATGTCTCTGCGGAGATGTACTAGTGAAGTTTGTCATGCCTATGTTTCTGGATATCACTTTACAAATATTGGGCTGGTGAGGATCAAGCTGATGAATAAGCATGGATCATCAAGGATAAGCAGGAAATACGAAATAAATAAACATCAAAGCGTGCATGATCTACTTGGTAGTAGTCCTCCATAATACCCCATCTGAGGAGTTTAGACTGGAGAACAAGAACGGCGTTTATGGGTTGAAAATAAAATTAACTTAAGTCGGCCGGGAGGGGGGGGGGGGGGGGGGGGGGGTCGTCGGAATTCTTGGGGAGCTATTATAATCTTGGTTGACACCAAAACTTTTGAAAAGCCCTGGGGAAACTTATTGTAGCTGATATTTTTAGGGCTCAGCCAGTCTGGTGTACAATCGAAAGACTTATACATGAGGCAGTGTTGGTTACAACAAAGTGAGATAGTGACTTTACCATACCAGTATACAGAGCATTACATAAGGTCAATTGGTCATTAAACTCATAACGCTTGTTGCTGGGTAAATCGGCCTATGGTGTAAAAATTCCCCATGAAGACTGATTATTATCTGAAACGCGGGCAAGGGACAATTTGATTATTCAAAATCGGAAATCAGGGACGCCGGATTTTTCAGAGAACAAAACTGTTTGCTATTCTGTATCTTTTGGGGGAATTGAGGGACTGCAATCTTCATTATTTTTAAACAATTTATAATCCGAACCTAGATGGTCGTTGTCTAAGGTTTCTTGAAGGAACGATAGAGATAACGACAGAAAGGTCGGACTAAGAGAGAGGGAGTGAGAGCGAAAGGGATGTTGTCTTTATAATACTACTACTAATAATAACAATAATGATGATAATAATCATAATATTAATGATAATTAAAAAATCTTTTTAGGTCCAAATTTAAACGGGCATTTCCAAGTGCACTTTTTTCTGTGTAGAAATTAAGACTGGCTACCAAAATCAAAAAGTCCTGCTAATATAAAAATCATTCTAACTTAACCCCAAGTAATTCAAAATGATGATAATGACAACAATTATATTAATGATAATAATACAAAATCTTTTAGGCCCTAATTTAAATGGGCATTTCCAAGCGCACTGTTTTCTGTGTAGAAATTATGACTGGCTACCAAAATAAAAAAGGCCTGCTAATCGTTCTAACTTAACCTCAAGTATTAATTCAAAATAACCTTACAAAGTGACGATGTAATTGGTAATACCTAGCATGTGATGAATGAAACATGGCAGTACAATTATTGAATCTTGCTAGTGGTTTGATGGAAGAAAAGTTATTGTGATAAAAAAAATAACTTAGAATTTCGAGACTGTCTTGGTATTCAGTGCTCTCTTTTTCTCCTTTTTCATAATCTATTTAAATTGTCAAAGATTCCAAATAAAATTGCCCCAAGAAATTAATAAATAAATAAATTGATAAATTGATTAATGATATAAATGAATCATTGCATGGGGTCTCGTCCTTGTTAGCATAATTTATATCTGGCAAGAGATTCCATAGATTTTGCTTTTTGAAAATATGAAGCAAGGAGAAAAAAGGTGATCTAAAATCCGGGATTGGGTGATTGTGTTTGTAGAGGTCTCAATGGAACAGGACTGGGCCACGTGAAAAGAATTTCAATAATCAAATGCTTCAGGTTCAGTGTTATCTTCGTAAACGCTAAAGCGGCAGAGAAAGGACCATCAATACTGCCGTTCAATAAAAAGCATAACTTTCAGTATTCTGATAAGCATGCCTTCACAAACGGGAACCGAATTCTAAGCGAAATTCGTGTCATGCGGGTGACAATTCACGCCCACGCTGGCTGGTGTACGCTCATTGTTACCTAACGTAATTTACATACAATTTGCATAATGACGGGTTTTTGCACGCGGCACGCGACCTTGGCACGTGGTCGAGTTCAAGGGAGACGTTGCTAGGGAAGTGCTCAACGGACCGTAACAAGCTAAGGGCAGCTTGTTTTCGTTTTGCACCGGAACTTTGAGCACCGTTTTCTCCGTTTTTCCTTGGCGGAGCGTTTTCATGTTTTAAATCACTTTTTAGAATGACTTAATAGTAATATATCCATGTTATACATCATTTTAAAGGTTATTAACCAGAGATTCTAGAACACATGATAACTGACATTTACAATTTTGCGACTTCCGCCTGAAACCATCGCGTTTGGTCACATATTTGTCACAATAATCAAGTGAATAAAAAAAAAAGTCGGGTAAAGTTATTTTTTACCAAGTATTTACAACATTTGAGTATTGTGTTATTTATCCAAAACTTGGATGAGTTCTGAAGAAAATACATTTTCATCTTGATGAAGACTAAATGATATGGATACAATTATGTTCGAGTAGAATATCCATGCATAGAGCTAGAGGGAGCGATTTGATCTTGCCATGTTTCTGTGGTTTAACCCATATCCGCCGATCTACGGAATATCCCGTAGCGAAAAGAACTTTCACAATAACGTCATTTTCCAATCTTTTTATAACCCGCGAACCGTGACCTGATATCCCACAATGCTTTGTACTCGTTCCTATCACTTTTGTTTACACTTTCAGCGTTCACTTCATTTTACTAGATACCGAAAAGCCAACATTTGTATAGTTAGCTTTCTTCATTTTCACACTATCATTCACGCGATCACATCACATTACCAGGAACAACGCATCATAATATCATCGCTACGGGATTTGATACTTTGATAGTATATTTGAACATAAAAAAAAATATGTGTTTCATTAATATTCGGACAGAACTTATTCTATGTATTACATGAAACACATTTCAAATTTGCTAAGATGAAGATTTTTCAGTTCTTATTTTACATACAGGCACATTTTTTAATAGCAATTCCATGTGTTGTAGTACAAAGCATAATAGACTGAATAAGTAAACATCAATTCCAATTGTATAATTTCATAATTTCCCAAATGTTTTGCTCAGTGAGTTCTATACCACTGGAAAGTATACATTCTGAACTTTTAGGAAATACTAGTTGTTTTTCAATGAACTTGAAATTTATATTTTTTAATTGTGAATTATTATATGATATTAAGAAAATTTTTCCTATTTCATATTTGATTTATGTGAAGACTAAATAAATGACAAATGTCTGAATAGACCTGATACAAAACTCACAATAAAGACCAATTTCTACTCTTTTAAACGGATACATAATTTGCCACTATTTTATTTTGATTATTGTCAGTGAGGACCGTTTGAAGTTGGCAATGCTTAAATGGATGAATGTGTGTGATTTGGTTAATACTCAGAGAAATTAAGGCCATAAAAACAAAACGTGCATAATTAACTGTACGTCCCTTGTAAAGGATGCAAAAATGAGGATGAAGAAAAAGAATTTGTCATTTTCATTTCTGGGGGATTATGGCCCCCTTATATGGGTTTAGGGAGGACCGACGGATAGACTTTTCCCTACTACCCTCCCGTCACGCCCAGCGCGAGGGGAGACGGGAGTATATCCTATACCTATCCATATCATAGTGGAAATATTTTCGAAGGAAACTTTGGTTGGTTGGTTGTGGGGGAGGGGCTCCTGTCCTGTATACACTCCCTTATCACCATGCTTGGTACTCTGTGTTGTAGTGACAGGGTGAATCTACAACCATGATTTGGATTTTTCAAAGTGCATCACACATACATGTTGTGAATTAGCAGCTGAGAAAATAAGACATGGAACATTCCAACAGGCTTTCAAGCACACCCAAGGAAAAAAAGTAGGAGAAAAGTAGGTTCAAAATTTCAGAAAAAGTAGGGAGAAAAGTCGCATTCAGGAGAGATAAAGTAGGATAAAAGTAGAAAATTTGCATGTCCTCAGCATTGGTTCTTTTTTTAATGTCAATACTTGACTGCCTACTGTTCTGACTAGATCTCACAATCTGTATTTCCTGTGTATATATTATACCTATTTCATGGACAAGCTCAAAGGGATACTTTAAATAGCTTTGAGAAAACATGCTACATGTAGTTGGAATGACTACACTACCAGCTTCCACTTCTTTGGGATACAAGGGAGTAATGGGCTGCTGGGTATGGCTGCACTTCCATCTTGTTGTGGTAAATCCCAAGACCCTATTTTTGTGTGTCTGAGGCTGGGTCGTAAACTGGACAAAACCTGGCCCTTAATTTTGCCCCCCCCCCCCCATCTTACACATCAGTATGAAAAGGTAGCCCCTGACACAAATCAAGGGATGATTTTACATAGGCAAGGAAAGATAGACAATAAGAGAAGGGAAAAATATACAGAATGAAAAATAAAAAGAAAAGAATATCAAAATTAAAAAATAATATGAAATACAGAAAGAAGAATAGAAAGAGATTGTTAAGAAGGGAAATGGACTACAAAATGAAAAAAAATAGCAATAAAGATAAACAAATACATGTAAATAAGGAATTAAAGTCAGAAAACAACAGAAAAGGAAAAAGAAAATACAAAGATGTACACACAAAATACATATGGATGAATAGAAAGAGTAATACATAGGGGAAAAACTACATAATGAAAGATAGAAATGAAAATCAACAATTTGGTAATGCATTATAGTCAGAAGAAAATTCAAAAATGAAAATAAAACACAGAGAAAAAGAAAAGAAAATACACAAGGATGAATAGAAAGAGAAATGTAGAAAAATAAAAGGCCATGAAATACAGAAGAATAGAAAAAGACTATTAAAGAAGGGGGAAAAGAACTACAGAGGAAGGACAAAACAATACATGAGAAAATATACAAATAGTTAATGATAACACACAAGAACAGAAATACACAAGACAGAAAAATGAGAGGAAACAAGCAAATATATATTAAAAGAGAGGGACATATAAACAAAAAGGAGAAAAAATACATCAGGATGAAAGGAATGAAAACATTAAATAATGGGAAATAAAACCTAAATAAAGACCTAAAGAAAGATAGAAAACCAGGCAAGAAAAAGACACAGAAATACATAAGAAAGTATGAAAGGGGGGGGGGGGAGAATACATAAGAAAACATAGAAAAAAAATAAGAATAGATGGAAAGAGAAATGATTTAAAGAAAAAAATAGGCAAAGATAGAGATAAAAGATTAAAGAAGGCAAAACAAAAAAATACAGAAGACAAAAATAGAAAGTCTTTTTGTAACAAAGAAATACACATGCAGAGATAAAGGATAAAAAGAAATGCATAGGGGAATACTGACAGAGAGGTGGAAAAATAAAACATTATTACTAGTATATATTAAGGAAATATACAGAGAGAAGATGATAGAAAAGCCAAAAAAAAAAAGGAACAATAGAAAACAAAAAGGAAAAACATAGAAATACAGGTAGATTAAAAATGAATACAAAAAAATTAAAGATAAAACACTTGAGCCTCGATGCTTGGTAACCAGTTTGCATACATTATTTGTTGCTATGTCTGGCAAGCTTCCAACAAGCTTTCAGGTTCACAGAACAACCTTTGTTTGAAAGGTATGTATAAAAAATGTATAAAATTTGCATAGATTACAGAAGCGGTCTATTGTGGAGGGTAGAATGTCCACTCTCTTTGTCCGTCATGTTCATAGTGTGGGTAAGGCAGTCTATCGTAAAATAAACAATATTTTCCATGATAAAACATTGGTTTAAGAATAAACCTGTTCACAAATATATTCAAAATTTATGCATATTTTAAAACAAAGTTTGTTCTTGACAACCTGAAAACTTGTCAGAGGCTTGTCAGACATAGAAGCAAGTAATGCAAACTGGAACCTATAAAGGACAGAACAATGAGGGCAGCATCACCAAAAAGTAAAGATGTGTTGATTATAAGTTACATCTCCATACAAAATTTGAAAGAAATCCATTACGAAATGTGGCCTGCACAGTACACTCGCGCCATCCTCCAAAGTATGACCTTTGACCCTATAAAAGACGGGACACTGGTGGCAGCATCACCAAAAACTATACGTGTATAGATTTTACCAAGATACACTTCCATACAAAATTTGAACGAAATCTGTCAAGAAATGCAGAAGAGTGCAAGAAATGGACAAATGACCTTTGACCCGATAAAGGACGGAACAATGAGGGCAGTATCACCAAAAAGTAAAGATGTGTAGATTATACCACGATACATCTCCATTCAAAATTTTAAAGAAATCCATCCAGAAATGTGGCCTGCAGAGTGCACTCACACCATCCCCTGAAGTATGACCTTTGACCCTATAAAAGATGGGACACTGGTGGCAGCATCACCAAAAACTATAGGTTTCTAGATTATACCACGAGACACCTTCAATGCAAAATTTGAACAAAATCTGTTGAGAAATGTGACCGCTAGTGCGCACACAAACTATCCCCCAAAATATGGCCTTTTACCCTATAAAAGATGGAACACTGTGGGGACAGCATCATCAGAATTATACGTGTCCAGATTTTACCAATATAGACCTCCGTACAAAGTTTGAAAGAAATCCGTCGAGAAAAGTGACCGCTAGAGCGCACACAAGAATGTGACATCGCCGCGGCGGCAGAGCACTGCTGAATCTAAAGTATCCTCCGGCATTCTGCCGGGGGATAACAATAACAGGTTAATGGAATACTGTACCTCGTTACTAGGTCCTCAGGAAAGAAAAATCCATAAATTTTAATTATATATTTGTGAACAGGTCTATTGTGAAAGAAACTGTTTCAAAGCAATACACCTGCTTGCTAATTTTATGCAGAATTCTTGAACAAAAGTTTCTCTGACGACTCAAAAGCGTGCCAGAGGCTTACCGACATATAGGAACAACTAAATTATGTATGCAAAATGATTCCACCATAAAAATGCCATTATGCATAGCAGATGCTAACTAGGATTCTGGAGTGAAGCATGTACAAGTTGAAATACATTAGTTAATAGGTCTATTTGGAAAGGTTGATTATACAGTATAACACATAAGAATTGGTGTATGCTGTAAGGTCTTGGAATCAACAAAATGATATAAGAATCATGTATGCAAATTTTATGCAAACGTTTCAAACAAAGGTTGTTCTTGACAACCTGAAAGATTACCGAAGACTTGCCGGGCATAGCAACAAATAATGTATGCAAACTGCATTCCAAGCACTGCGGCTCATTTGTAAAAAGCAGGTTCATGGAATAGCTCGTCACTAGGTGCTCAGAGAATATATGTGCATAAGTGTACATAAATTTGTATACATTACAGAAGCGGTCTATTGACTCAATCCTGCCGAGAGTCACAGGAACTGCACACAGAAATGTGTATATGGGACTACACCACAAATGTTCTGCTGGAACATTTCAGCTGTATCTTGATATATTTTGAATGTGAGGCCATTTGAAGAGCAATATTTTTTTATGGGACATTACTAGAATAATCTTCCAAGTAACATAAAAAGAATGAGAAAGCTCACAAATTATTTTTTGCCTTTCCCAGAACTCAACCATCCCTTTTAATTGTTGAGGTTTGCTTCCTTTAGGGATCAATGCAATTATTCCTACCATTACCGTATTTGTTCTTACAATTATTCATGGATGATTACTAATTGTATTTTCATGTCTACTGACTTCTATCTTTCAATTCATGTGTGACATAAAAGCAGGAAATATCTAGTTTCTTAATAAGTAACAAGTACATGCACCACCAATAAAAAAAAACAGTGACAATAAGGATTCATCACCTGCAAATTTAATAATCATATACATGTACCTTTGACTGTGAAGCTCTGATAGCACTCATTCTTTTGTAGGAGTCATCATCCAGGTCCACATCCTCAATTATTGACGTTAGTAAGTTCTGCCGCGTTAAGAGACTTGACGTTGCTGCATGTGATGATGAAGCGCTAGCATCAATTGCCTTCCCAACACCCAATGTTTCACCAACCACTGATCCTTTTCTCATCTGTTTTATGAAGAATACTGTATTTAGCATTCAATCAATAAAATCTGTGTTTTAATATAGTCCAGTGTACATGAAGCACATAAAATTACTTTATCTATGTAATTATCAATTCTTGTTGTAATTATTAAGTACATTGTGAAGTAGTGCTGAGTCGATCATTATGTACATTATTACTCTCATCTTCTAAACCCTTTTACCCACTTTAAATAAACAGCCAGTTCCATTACATACTCAAAACTAGACAATAAAAGACCTCATGAATTTAAGCTACCACCAAACTAATTACTGGTATTAAAATATTGGGTAAAAGCAAAAGAGGTCTTATCACTAGTTAATAACTAGTGATAAGGCCTCAATAGTACACTCCCTCATTATCACGCTTGGTATTCTACATGTATGTGTTGTTGTGATTACGAGGGTGAATCTACCATGATTTAGATTTTTTAAAGTGCGGCATCTGCACATGTTGTGAGCATGCTGAGAAAATAAGACATGAAATAACATTCTAAATGAATTCCATTTTCAAGCAAGGTCAAAGTCATGCGTTCTTATTATATCTGTTGATCTCAGAGAAGTGCTAAGAAATCTTTTACTCCAATTGCACCCATGTAAGATATTGTTATACATATTTAGCTGTTGAAGCATTTTAATTGTCATATTTCTTATTTTTCTTTCATGTATTATTTGAGGATGACATTTCCTGATTGAGCCTTGCTGCATATGATGCTGTGCCACTGAAATTCTACATGTACAACGAAAGACATTTTGATATTACTTTTCTGTTAAATATTTTGATTCTGATCATCTTTCATTCAGTAATTTTGTGAAGTTCTGTACATGAATACATCTGTTGAATGTCATTCTTGACATCTACATCATATTTTTTAGTACAATTTTTTTACGCTACTACAAAAAATAACGACAAATATTGAATTATGAATGATGATGTTAAGACTGTGTACAATACAGATCAAAATTGACAAATGAATTAAAGTAAAATTATTTTCACTTTAAAATATACTCAACCAAAAAAGCAAGTTCTCTCTGATACAATACTATAATTCAAGAAATATTAGATCAAATTTGTTCATTCAAAAAGCAAAGTGTGCATAATTTTCATACCCACATTTTGATGGGTTATTTGTGCACTATTGATTATTTTCTCATAATGAAATTATGGTTTGTCTTGCAGTCGGTAGTAGAAGAAAAGTTGCACTTTGCGTTATTATGTGCAGGGTGTACACTGTAAAGGCGCATAACTTGCAATTCAAATTCATGAAACTGCATTGAAAAATTGCCAGTTTTAGTGCAGTTTCATGAATTTGTATTGTAAATTATCTGTCTTTACATGAACAAAACATAAAAAGACTTGCAACGAGTATACATATCACAAAACGAAAAGTGCAACTTTTTTTGGTGTACCAACTACAATAAAAGCTCTAATTTCATCGTCGAAACATAATCATTAGCAAAATACCCAACCCAAATGTGGGTTGGAAAATTCTGCATACTTTGATTCTTATATGAACGAATTTCATCTAATATTTCTTGAGTTATATGAAAAAATGTCAGGGGGGAACTTACTTTTTCGGTATAGTATAGTATAATACATGTACATGTATATGAAAAAGCTTTAGTAAATACAATGTATTATAATACATGTTAAATAAATGCATGAATTATACATTAAACGTTGGCAGTTTCATAACTGTACAACTGCAATGACAAAAGGCATTATTCAATACATAGCAGAACCTACATGTATGTATTGGAACCCAACCCTATGCTTTGTAGCTCATCTGGATGGCAGAAATACATGTACCGTAATGGTTACATAAAAAAAAAAAAAAAAACATGTACCGTAATGGCACCAGTCGTGGAGGGGTTTGACAGTTTAGATTCATAATTTTCAGAAAATACCAAGGTTGTTGAGGAATCACCCACCATTCGATGCCGAAAATGCTTGTGAATGAAATATTGCATCTTGCTTCTACGGCGCGAATGCTACTGTGGCGCTTCTGCGGGGCTTCTGCTGCTCCAGTGTCGCCGCACTTTGCACCAGTGCACAGTGGGCCAATTTGCTTTTTTAAATTTTTGTCATGCCCTGTTGAAAGACAATACTTTGAAGAATATTTCAGTAAAATATTCAACTCCGGTATGTACATTAAGGGTGTATATTTCCTACGTCAAGCCGCAAAATTCAACATATTGCGAGTTTCAGTGCAAACTATGACCAATTTAATAAACAATTTATTTCAACATGTAGTTTTTAAGTTATCTTATTTATAATTGCTCCCACAAATTCCTTAGGGTTCATTTCATTGTATAAATGGGGTAAAAATGGAAAGAAACGCAAGCTTCGTGAGTATAATAGGGTATTTTATCCTAGAAAATAGGCTGATTATTCGTGTTTTTTATAAATCCATATGAAACGTTTTGATTTCCACGGATTTCCAAATCAATTTTATTACCACCATATTCCCTGATGTCTCAGCTTTAAGTTGATACCAGATTTGGCTGCCACCTTCTGCCCCTTTTTTATGTTCGGGAGAAATTATGATTTGTATCATAATTTGTCCAACACCAAAACCAAGCTCTCAAAAAGTTCTCTATCTTTTTTTTTTTTACAGACCTATCATTCTGAGTAATTCAAAATGGCTTCAGTGAATATTTCAAGGGAAGGCTTTTCGAAATAATTCACTCTCCTGACAGTATAAACAATAGGGCAAAAGGACGTAAAATATACATGGACTTTTATCAGTTAGCATTATAATTTTGATAATTCGATAGAACCGACAGAATTACTTCTTAGTGATACAGGTACGTTTCCCTTTCGCAAAATTATCAAGGCTACAGAGGGCGCTTTTTATTTTTTTTTAAACTTCATTTAACTCCTTTTCAGTTAGCTGAATATCATTATTTTATTAGTATATGGATTATATATGAAAGTTTAATTTCATGTAATGACATCATACATTACAATACATTGCAAATTTCTCAATAGTACGAATATTTTCCAGCAGTGGCGGATTTTTTGTTATGGGGGAGCGGGGGGCACATCCGACCGGTCCCCCCCCCCCTCTGGAAGTAAAGTATGCATTGTGCCCCACCTTTTTTCGATTGCACCCTCCCCCCTTTAGTACGAAAACCTGTTTGTTTGTTTTTGCTTGTCAGTGAATTGTGGAGGGAAACTGAACCCCCATACCCCCCCCCCCTTCCCGGAGTGAATTTTGGAGGTCTGGCGAAAAGCAAAAATTGCCGCCTGCCCCCCCCCCCCCCCCCACCACTGAGCAACTTTTTCAAAAGTTGACAAACGTGCATTTGTGTGCCCCCCCCCTTATGCAAAATCCTGGATCCGCACCTGTTTTCCAGTACGGTGCCCCCCCCCCCCCCCCCCTGTTTAAGTCACTCCTACGTACCATAGAGTATCGAAGTGATGACGTCACAAAAAGCTATTTTTTCATTTTGTTAAATTGGCCTGGTTCTAAACTGTTTAGAACCAGGCCAATTTACACTGACTTCAATGGGGCTAATTAGATATTCTGTAGCCGTACCTTGGGCCACCATGAACTGATTCATGTCAAATTTGATGTGTGAACATTTTCCATCATGCTCTACCTAAATATGGTCATAAAAATACTGAAATACAAAAATCAAAATTTGATGACATCACACTTCGGTACTCTATATGCCTAAGCTTTAAGTTAACACCGTTGTCACTTTTTTATATAAAAGCATAGAGATTGCATTATCAATTTTCTGAAGTATGAAACTCATTGTAATGCGAGAAATGTGTTATTTACCATTGGATTTTGGCAACCAATCAGAATTCGGTATTTTAATGACGTCATAGGTATATGGAAATATTTTCATTGGATTCTATGGGTCTGAATACCCTTAGTTCCATCATCTAAGTTTAAATTTTAAGTAACACTCAGTGAATGTGAATTTTGGCGCACTTTGGAACCATTCTGGCCCACTGTTCAGTGGTGCCGCACCCTTCGCAAATGATAATGCGAAGGAAGGATTAATCTAAGATAAATCACTCTGTTGTAAAAATATTCACTCAGTACAAGGCGCGCTACTTAAACCATACGCAGGAAGCTATCTAGCTATCGCGTTGACTTTGGGGGATTGTGCATGCGCACTCGTATAATGCACTTGTCGGGATGCTACGTCATGATTTGTGTGTTGTAGGAATGCAGCGTCAAGACTGGAGCATAGGCATACTCGGTAAGACAGCTAACTTTGAAGAAAGATAATCTATTTCCAAAGTATTTTTCATGCAAAAAAATTGGCTGGCCAACATCTATGGAACTTAAACTCTGTTTCATCGAAAACAGAAAATATGGTACATATTATTTATTTTGTTTCAGTCTGCTAAAGAGGAAGTTCTTGCGTTACAACAAAAATAGCAGAACATAAAAAAGCCCTGTGAATAATTCTCTTTGGAAACAAACTTTTCCCGCCGCATAGTTGTTCCATATTTATATTGGTAAAATATCTGCTAGTCAATTAATCGTATCCGTTCATTTCGCTCCGGTGAGACTAGGGCAGTTGACACAGGGCGTTGCAGCAATGAGCTGTATTACAAGGTCGCGCCACGACTGGTGCCATTACGGTACTTTCCTGGAAATTTTCTTTCCTTCGCGTGGAGTTTGTTTGATCTGGAAAGAAAAACTTTGTGCAATTTCTTTCTTCTTGAAGCATGTCATATTACATTTATATTTTATGAAATGATTTTGAAACAATGATTTTTAAAGGATTTGTCGTTGTTATGTTCATCTGCATAATTATAGGTTACTGGTAATAGGATAGATTTTAGAAAAAAATAATACGTAGCTCTATGTGTGTATGTGTGTTTGTTTGTTTTGCACCTCATAATAAAATTATTTCCACAACAGGTGGCAGACTTTCATTATTAACGAAACACCATTTCATAACTACATGTAAGTAAATGAAGAAAAACGAGACGAATCTCCGACCACGCGCGGTCGGAATTTATGCCTCCGCCATCAACAGATTGGCAATGTATAGCATACATGTACACTTTAAAAAGGATTGGTCAATCAAAATTACAAATCTTTTCACTTCAAAAGCACAGGAGACAGAAAATTTATTTCATTTTATTTTCAAATAAAAAACTTAATTACCATTGGTGACTTACAAACATCAAATACACCAAGGAAATAGATATTTTATAGCAAATAGACCACTGTCCCCTTGAAATTTTTTAAAAAGGTAGGCCTAGACTCCATACATCACAAACCATTTTTATGTATATAATGACCTCTATGACCTTTGAACTTTGACCTTGAGATCCCCTAAAATCTAATCAGTTCATCGTCCCTCACATATATGCATACATGGGCCAAGTTAGAGGTTGATCTGTCAAACAACTGAAGTTATTGCAAGAACGAACCATTTTTATGTACATAATGACGCCTCTGACCTTTGACCTTTGACCTTGAGACCCCCAAATCTAATCAGTTCATCGTCCCTCCCATAAGAATACATGGGCCAAGTTAGAAGTTGATCCGCCAAACGGTTCAAAGTTATCACAAGAACGAACCATGTTTATGTATATAATGACCTCTATGACCTTTGACCTTTGACCTTGAGACCCCAAAATCTAATCAGTTCATCGTCCCTCCCATATGCATACATGGGCCAAGTTACAAACTGATCTGCCAAACGGTTTTGAAGTTATCGCGAGAACGAAAAGGGGACGGACGACCCGAAAACATAATGCCTCCGGCACCACCTACGGTGGGCGGAGGCATAAAAATATATGCCTACAATTTCATTTTAAATACTTACTACATCTTTCCCTAATGTCTCTAGTGCGATGAAATAGGTGGCAGTGGATTCATTACGTGCAAGGCGAAGATGGGACGCCTCCGTCAAATGATTCCTGACAGAATCAATGGTTTCTGTATTACGACAATCAAAAGCAACCAAAATCATGATGAAATCGGTGTCATGAACTTTCCTGCATCAGTTCCTTTCCTAGATTCCCACCATGTGAAGCAGTGAAGTACAAGACACTTTAATCTTTTCAGACCCACACCTGGAGAACCCCCTTTACCAGGTTATATGCAGTGTCCAAACATTTAACTTTCTTTCAAAACTTAATAAAATATGCACATCGTAATATGCCAGCAGAATTTCATATCTCAACAATTTTCAGGGTGGGAGGCAATAACGGGAGGAGAACCCAAACATTTTACACATTTTCTTCTTCAAATTTCTTATTCCTCTTAAAAGATTAAAAACCCCAGAAACAATGTCTTGCATAAGAATTTAAAAGAAGATCAAATTTATTGAAAAAAAATTGTTTAACATTTTTTCAAGTAAAGGTAATGTAGAGTTTTGGTAAGCCCTCCAGAACTTTTGGTCAGATTTCTTCAATTTTTTGTTGATAAATAGCAAGATACTAGTAATTTACTATTAAACAATGTGAAGATTTGACCTCCTAAAGTTTAATATTAAACTAATAAGAGGCAAAAAATAATTTATATGCCGGGACAGGCACGTAAATTCCCAACAATGGCAGCATGAACTATACACTCTACACACACGTGTAAAACCAATGAGTACACACAGTAACACATTATGCTGTCTCTAGATGCGAAGCCCCACAATTGCTGTGCGGGGAGCTATTGGGGTGGACATGTTCTAGCATATGCCAGTGATGTAGCATTCCTTACAAATATTTACACTGAAATTCACTGGAAATCATAGATGGAATACCAAATGATCTTTTACAAACATCTTTTGATACAAGGAGAACAATATGAGACTATATGTAACAATTTTGTTTCCTATATTTTCTATTTGCTACCAATACTGTACATGAGCTTTAAACATGTACATGTGACATATATATCATCGTGGATTACAGAGTATCCTTTCCACATGCCCCATACAGTAATGCATCCTCAACTGCTTGGAAGAAATGGGGCAAGGAAAGAAAGAAACATTAAATGGTCAAAACCAGATTTTCTTAAATCTCTCTTTTTGAAAATGGAAATTTTATGTCCATCTTCCTGTAATGAATTGCAATTTGCAACCTTTCGACTAGTCCACTGCTTGGCGACCCAGTATGTTGAGCTATGAAAACGATAATTCAGTCCTTCATATTTCAGGGACTGTGCGATTAGTGGAGAGTTACATGTATGCTCTGTGTAGGATATGTGTGTAGAAAGAGATTTGATCAAATTCAAGACTCAGGCATTTTTGAGAAAAAACCAAGTTTTGCACAATTTACAAAAGTAGCCAGTATCCACTCAAGCATGAAATATTTTCAATACCCATACTTTCATCTGGTGAAAAAAGCATTCACCCATACTTGTATGAGAAAAAATCATATTGGCATTGTAAAATCATGGTTTATGAGAATATTTTCAAAGTGTGTAGCATTTTGTTTTGTTTTGGATATGCACTGAATGCAGTGTCCTAACCTTAAAGCTAATGTACAGTTTTGGTAACAAAGAGGAAATTGGAAAGAAACTTGATACTAATGAAAATAGCACATATATTCCCACTACAAAGAAAACAAAAGTCTCATTTATTATGTGCAACAATCAATTCATCAAAAACACTCATTAAATGCATTTGAAAATATAAAAAATTTGGAAAGCAACAAAATATCTCATTTCAGTTGGTTTTAGGTTCTCTTATGTTTCCTTTTTGAGATACGACTTGTAGCAATTTATTTGTTCTAGAGGGGTACATACATGTACATGTTGACACCTTGGGGTAACCACTACTGAAGCCATGCACATTTGCAATGTTTCATAATTTTCTTTTAAAATCGAGAACATTTGTGCATCTTAGGATATTGCAAGTCTAAAGTGGGGCTAGCTATGAATGCTTCATTTTCAATGGAAAAATCCTTGGATCTGCTTCTGCAACATTATTTCAACAATGAGACTTACCTGTAGGTAAGGCACTTATTGTGTGTTTTAATATTATATTGTGTTTTCCAACTCACCTAGGCCTGCCTTCTTGGAGGGTGATCTTAGATCATGAGTTGTGAATGGTTTGCCTGTCATACTTGGAAGATGTGTCTCTTCCAGCTCTCCTAGGCCTGCCTTCTTGGAGGATAATCTTATGGGGTGTTGCAAGAAAGGTGCAATCAATTGCAAATTGTAAAGCAAATTAGAACAATAATAATAATAATAACTAGAAATTTAATTCGTCATGAGGACGAATTAGGTGGTCTGTCTTTCAATTTGTATGATCATGATTGTAATCAGGATGATCATAATAATGGGGAAATGCTAAACTGTTTTGTAAGATATGATGATGATTGGGCAAGATAGTAATCGTGATAGGGTCGACGACAATAATGGTAAGATGGTCATATATGTGATGACAGTCAAATTGACCATGCGAAATATGAAAGAAAAATGACATTTCGTTATGAACATACATGACCATGAGTTGATTTTCACAAAATGGCGCCTGGATGACGTTAAGATGACATGATGACCTTGTGCTTTTCACAGTTAAGTTTTCGTACAAAGCCTCATGGCTGTGCCAAATTTCAGAAAGATTCCAGATTCAGTTTTTAAGTAATGGGCCTCGCAAAAAAAAATGGTGGTTTTGGTGGTTTTCGGGAAATTAGTATGAAATTTTCTGTTTTTTTCATTTGTCAGTGGGAGGAAAATAAGCAAAAATGTGAAGAATCTTTAAGTTGGAAGTAAAATGGTCAAACATTTCCTCCAAAGTTCAACCATTTTTTTGGTTGTAGATGGCAGGATGGACGAGAAATTAAGGAAAAGATGGACAAGAAAACTTAAAAAAAAAAAAAAAAAAAACTAATTGAGCTACGAACCTGCTTTTTGTGTGCATGATGTTTGGTCAAGATGTGAAGATTGTGGAAAGATTCAGAAAGATTGACGACCTGGTTTAGGAGTTATCGGGTTTGGCATTTTTCTTTGTTGTGCGCGCACTGACGCGCGAACGTAAGCGTACGCGCGCGTCTAATTTTCTGAAATTGACCGGATTGGTATTAGCTTTAATCCTGCCAAATATGAGTGAGAAATGACTTTCCGTTATGAAGATATGACCATGAACTAATACACGACAGGGAATCAAAATTTCCATAGAGTTGTACACAAACTACTGGAGACTACTTTCCAATAGACATAACATGCAAAATAAGGCAGTTTATTGCATGGTTTGTGATTGTTTGATAACAGTTGAACAAGATCGTAAAATGAAAGGCAACTAGACTTGAATTCGTCACGAAGACGAATTAGGTGGTCTGTCCTTAAATTGGCACGATCATGATTGTAATCAGGATGATCATATTAATGGGGAAATACTAAACAGAAGACAGGATGTCAAGAATGCCATGAATGGAGATGCTTCCTGAGGACAGGAATGTAGCAAAATGTGTATCGGTCATTGTAAAATGATTATGTGATGATAACGGTGATTATGATGATTATAATGACATAATGATGATGGCGATGATATAATAGTAGCGATGATGATCATGATGGTGATGATAATAATGATGATGATACAGGATACTTGGGAGATTAACACCATAGCTCTAATACAGGACAGGAAATCACAATTTGCCATAGGGTTGTACATAAACTACTGCACACTACTTTCTAATAGACATAATACGGAAAATAAGGCAGTTTATTACATGATTAGTGATTTTTTTATGTTACAGTAGTCGAAGAGGATGGTAAAATGACAGGCAAAAAGAAGCAAAAAAAAAAAAAAAAAAAAATCGGCCCCGGGGATCGAACCAGGTACCTTGACCATGGTAGTCATGTGCTTTACCGATAGACCAGAATATTTCCCATAGAGATAGCACGTAAACGAAAACGGGATTCTCAAATCACATTTTGTACTGAAAAATTGGGCATGATCCCGACATCTGATCAAAAATTGGAGGGCTTACTAATGAAAGCTTATAGTCTCAGCTACAACATATTAAAATCTGGAAGAAAATAGACCAAAAATAACTGAGATACTGCTCAGAGAACGATGTCATGTAGATTCATGATTCGAAAAAAAATCATCTTCCATAGACATAACACGCAAATAGGGAAAATTATGACATGGCATCTTGCATTGAAAATTTCAGTGTGATGACGTCATCAAAATGAAAAATGGTGGAAGTGATCTGGTAGAGAATTGTCTCAGCTATAACATATCAAAATCTGGAAGAAAATCGATAACCTATTACTGAAATATTAGCAAATGAATACAAAAATGATGACGTCATTTTTTCAAAATCATTTTTTTGAGTTCATATGCAAATATGATGACGTTAGAACATGAGATCGGCAAAAATTCTACATGATTTCAAATCTACAACTCACAGGCTTTCAGAATATGTAAAGAAATTGGGGGGTTTCCGTATATTCTGAGGAGCTATGGCGAATTCTAGATGGGCATGTTTTTACCACTTTTTACATTAGAATGCCCATTGACGTGCGCACGAATTTGAAAGTTTGACGCGCGCGTACGACATTATGGAAGGTCGAGATTGACTGTAAATAGTTGGAAATTGTCAAGAATAGTGTCAGGAAGACAAAATATGCGAAAAAATGGCGTTTTTACGTTCTCTACGCGCTGTGTGCGCGCATAACGCGCGCACGGACGCGCACGGATAGAAAAAATTAAAATGCTTAAAATGTCCTGAACAATACTCTAATTTGATTAAAAAGTGATTTTGAGCATTTTTAAATTTTGACGCGCGCGTACGTGCGCGTCATGATGTGCGCGCAAATTTTGATGACATTTTATGATGACCCTTGACCTGAAGTTAATGTATGTCAAATATGGTTCATTTTTGATGACTCGTTATGAAGATATGATTGATAATGTGATATCACAAAATGGCGCCTGGATGACGTCACGATGACCTGATGACCTTGAAATAGATACCCGAGCTTGATCTGATATGTCCTCATGACTGTAGAGATTTTGATAAAATTTGACTCAGCCGATATTGAGGAATCATGGTAACAAGAAAGTGGTGGAAAAATAAAAATAAATAATAAATAAATAAATAAATAATAATAAAGAAAATTCTGACGAAATTAAGAGGTGGTCTGTCGACTACGACAGACCACCTAAAAAGAAGAGAAAAAAAAAAAAATTTTGATGGACCCACCGGGGATCGAACCTGGGTCACTGGAATGGGAGGCAAGTGCTTTGACCAATATACCAAAATATTTCCCATAGAGATAACACGTAAACGAAAAACGGGATTCTCAAATCCCATTTTGTAGTTAAAAATTGGGCATGATCCCGACATCTGATCGAAAGTTGGAGACCACATATGTCAAAGCTTATAGTCTCAGCTACAACATATTAAAATCTGGAAGGAAATAGATCAAAATTAACTGAGATAGTGCTCAGAGAACAATGTCATGTAGATTCATGATTCGAAAAAAGATCATCTTCCATAGACATAACACGCAAATAGGGAAAATTCTGACATGGCGTCTTTAATTGAAAATTTCACTATGATGCCGTCATCAAAATGAAAAATGGTGGTACTGATCTGGTAGAGAATTGTCTCAGCTATAACATATCAAAATTTGGAAGAAAATCGATCACCTATTACTGAAATATTATCATATGAATACAAAAATGATGACGTCATTTTTTTCAAAATGATATTTTTTAGTTCATATGCAAATATGATGACGTCAGAACATGAGATAAGCAAAGATTCTGCATGAATTCAAATCTACAACTCACAGGCTTTCAGAATATGTAAAGAAATTTGGGGCTATCCAGGCATTCTGAGGAGCTATGGCGAATTTTAGATAGGCATGTTTTTACCACTTTTTACATTAGAATGCCCATTGACGCGCGCACGAAATTGAAAGTTTGACGCGCGCGTGTGGCATTATGGAAGGTCGAGAATGACTGTAAATAGTTGGAAATTGTCAAGAATAGTGTCAGGAAGACAAACCATGCGAAAAAACAGCGTTTTAATGTTCTGTACGCATGGACAAACGCGCACGGACGGAAAATGTTGAAATGCTTAAAATGTCCTGAACCATTTTAAAATTTTGACGCGTCATGATGCGTGCGCGGATTTTGATGGCATTTTATGTTGACCCTTGACCTGAAGTTCATGTGTGTCAAATATGGTTCATTTTTGATGACTCGTTATGAAGATATGATTGATAATGTGATTTCACAAAATGGCGCCTGGATGACGTCACGATGACCTGATGACCTTGAAATAGATACCCGAGCTTGATCTGATAGGTCCTCATGACTGTAGAGATTTTGATGAAAATTGACTCAGCCGATATTGAGGAATCATGGTAACAAGAAAGTGGTGGAAAAATAAAAATAAATAATAAATAATAATAATAATAAAGAAAATTCTGACGAAATTAAGAGGTGATCTGTCGATGACAGACCACCTAATAATGTATTTATATAGCGCATTTTCCATATATTATGTTCAAATGCGTTTTACAATGATATTAACGGAATAAGTGAGTTTTGAGGAGCTTTTTGAAGGCACCCAGAGATTGTTGGTTACGGAGAATTTGGGGTAGTTGATTCCACAGTTTGGGAGCAGCAGTTGAAAATGCTCTGTCACCAAGTGTGGGCAGCATCTTGGGAGATGGATAGTTAAGCATGGTGCCTTGTGAGGAGCGGAGAGAGTACCGGGATGGTTGGCTGATAGTTATAAGTTCAGATAAATAAGGAGGGGCGAGACCGTGGATACATCGAAAGGTGAGTAGCAGAATCTTGAAGTGAATCCTTGACCTGATAGGTAACCAGTTCAGTTGACGGAGGATTGGTTTCATGTGAGAGAATTTGGGTAAACCTGTGGCAAGTCTGGCAGCTGCATTTTGAATACGCTGGAGTCTTTCAATGTGGGTAGCAGTGGCACCGTAAAGCAGACCATTACAGTAATCCAGGCGGCTGGTGATGAAAGCATGGATGAGTGTGAGTAATGATCTCTGGTCCAGATACTTGCGAATTTTACGGATGTTGTGCAGATGGAAGAAGGCTGCCTTGCATGTCATCAGGACATGTTGATTCATGTTCAGATTTGAATCAAACATGCAACCCAAGTTCTTAACGTGGCGTAGAGGGACGATGTCAGCATCTCCGATCCTGATGTGTGGGATGTTGATCTTTTGCAGTCATTCTGAATGGTTCAGGGTCTGCCCATTCAAGACGATGCGCTTGCAACAATGATTTTGATTGGTCAGTACCGATCAGTTGCAACTTGCAATCAATCGCAACTTTCTTGCAACACCCCATTAGACCATGAGTTGGTAAGAACACAAAGCCATCATTAATTTTATGTAAATTTTTCTTTCTTAAAATTTAATATTATTTATGCAAATTATATGGATAAATGTACATTTTGATTGATATAATCAAGTAAAGAAAAGCCTTCAAGATAAAATGTTGATGCGAGAACTTTTTTTTAAACCTTAAAAACTTAAAGAATGTTTTATTCGGTGAAAAAGAAGGGCAGTTTGAAATGATATTTTGGCACCCTTTGGTTCAGGATGTTCTTTTCATATTTGATAAATCACAAACTTTCCGCACTGATCTGTTATAAAGATTTGTCTTAAACCTTGAGAAAGCTTATTTTCCTTTGTGATTAGATAGTGCAGTCAGTCATATATAAGGGAGTTCTGCAAGATTTAGCTCTGGAATTATCTATATGACCTCTGGAAAATATAGAAATAGTCCAGTATTAAAGGATAAGCACCTGTGTATTTTTACTGTCATTTAGTGGGTTTCTCTCTTTAAGATTCAACACAATAAGATTACAAAGGGTGTCAAAAAATCATTTCAAACTGCCCATATTTTTCACCAAATGTATTCTTTCCAAACCTTAGACCCTGTTCTCATAATAAGTGATTAAGTGCACTGGACTACGCTATCCCAAGGCAAGAATGTGGCAATGTCATTTCTGTCTGCCCAACTGAGGGCCACGGCTATCCAAAATAGCAAACCTCTGGAGCACCTGTAGGGGCTGGCGCATGCTACAACACATGATCCATCCTTGTAGTGAGAGCAGGGTCTTAGGCATATGAGGGGCTGAAAAAAATTACTTCATTCAATTGTCAGAAATGTGTGACCCGCGCTAAAGTCAAGGTGAATTCAGTGACAGCTTCAGTGTTTATTCTAGAAGATGCTGGAAAATTTGATCAATATTGATTTACTCATTACCTCGTACTAGGCGTGTCACCACTCAGTGCTTCAGATGCCTTTTCAGTACTCTTAGAGTGTCTCCCTCCCAAATAAAAACTAGACTTCAACTTTATTTTTTTGTTTCCAAGCGTGCTCTGTTTTTGTCTCTTCTTCACCCTTCTAGTATAATAATGACTCTTTCGCCACTGTACCATTATGGTACATTAATAGATTACCTTTTACTAGGCGTACCACCACTTGGTGGTTCAGTTGCCTTTCCAGCAGTCTTAGAGTGTCTCCCTCCCATCGTCAAAGGTATCCTGATAGCAACTGTACAGAAAGGAACGAGATATAATGTAGAGATTACTATAATGGTCAGTCTTATAGGTATACCCTTTGCCATATATAACTTAAAACTCTACCACTCACCACAATTATAGTTACCAGTGATCTGACATTTGCTATTGTGCAGAGGTGGACTGGGATCGAAATTAGGTCTGGGAATTTCATCAAATTGGTACTTCTTTTTGAACAACTTCCCTCAAGCAAAAAATATCAAGTGGAGAAAATTCCCCAGACTCCCCATGCCCAAACAGGCATACCCAGAAGTGCAGCTCTAACCCTTCATCTGAAAAAAAGTCATCCCTGTAAGTGTGTACGTGACTGTGATTTTATGTGTCACCCCCCCCCCCCCCCCCCCCCCACTCCTGTTCAACAAGTCTGACTAAACCAATGCTCACGCCCCTACAAGACCTGCAACACTGCCTCAGATGACATTTGCTCCTTGCTTTATTTGGTCAGTCATAGGGTTAGGGTCAGTGCACTTTGACATCCTTAGCGTTTAATGGTTAACCTTCACCACTGAACACGTACAGTATCGAGTTTGCTAGATTTCTAACTCAAAGGCTTTTCAGAATTTGGGGTTTCCAAGATGAAAACAGAGCTTTTACAAGCCCCTTTTCTCTTTCCTCATGTATGATCTACCCTGGAGTTTTTCCTTGCTACGGTTGCAAGTGGGTTAATTAGGCTAGATCTAGGCCCATAGGGATAAAGGGCTAGTCCCACCTGAAATCCATTATAGAAAAAAAAAGGTTCCCACGTGAATGATTTTGGCAAGTATAAAATTGCAAAATCATACTGCACAGTGCACAAATTGCCTGATACATGTATTTAGAGTTTAGTCATGCCATGGATAAGTGTATTTGTTTAGTGATCCATATACATGTATATTCAACAATAACATAATTATATATTATAGATATTAAATGACATCCTTTTGAATTTAATACATAATACATAATATATCATACATAAAGTCCAGGAAAATGATCTCTGTCATAAAATACAGATAGACTGCAGACCCGCAACCTTCCTTCCCCTGAATACCGAAGACACAGAGGTGACATGATCCAAGTATACAAGACCATCATGCACACATGTATCCCCGTATCACATTTACCGCCCATTTGATTATCAAGAACAAAATCTTCCCTCGTGTACAATCTACATCCATACTTCTATAATATAGTTTACATGTACACCACTATTACTCAGTTCCCGTATACCCCAATTATTATATCAATGTATCACATTCTTGTATTCTTTCACATACTCCTCCCATCGATCTTTACCACGATGACTCCTCTACATAAGTTCAATCTGCAGAACTAAATTATACGGCATACTCGTGATACAGGCCCCGCTAGTTTGCAATTGTAATCGATCATACCTTTGTATTAGGGTTCTAACTTCAGCCAGCTCACTAGTTATACTCGTGATCCAGGCCCCGCTGCATGTCCTACAGTGCCCAAATGGGGCCTGTTTCACGACCATAGTAATTATAATCGTTATCGATGCCCTGTGCTACGAAATTTCAAGGCACAGAACACAGCAGCGGGGCCTCGATATTGAGGACTGTTGTTCCACATCTACTCATGAAAATGCCTTGGGGGGGGGGGGGGGTGGGACTCAACTACATTGTAAATTGCTGTACAATAAAAGTAGGAAACGTAGTGAGCATTTCTAATCTAACCAAGGGTGTAACATTTAAAGGACACTATGTACTGGTGGTGCCATGGGGGGGGGGGGGGGGGGGTTGAAATGTACAAGTATTCATATATATTCTTGATTTATTTATTCGTGGGGGTACCGACGGGGGCTGTGAACCACTCCCCCCCCCCCAAAAAAAAAAGGGAAAAAAACCCAAATTTTTCTTTCTTAAATAATTGTATTTTTTTAGCATTGTCATCACAGTGAATTTCCTTGAGTGTATTCTACCTTTTATTCTGTTATTTTGCTCAACCCCTCTTTTGTTCCTGAGGACACCCCCGCCTTTTTTTTTTTTGGCTTTGCTTTTCAGTTGGACCCCCTTTTAATTTAATTTTCATCTGCCACTTCACTGCAGTACCCCACCCCCCCCCCCCCAAGAAAAGAATATCACGCCATTTTATTCAACAGTTCATTTAAATAATAACGCATGATGTACCGGGCAACTACCCCCTACACAATCTCCCCAAACAGAACAACCATTTTCCCCCCATTTTTATTCTCCTTTTGTTTCTTTTTCTTTTTGATCATTGTTCTGATTAACCTGTACATGTTAATTGAAATGAATAAAGCATAAAAAAAACCCCAGATCAACTAAAAGGGGGAGGGGGCACGGCCTATTCTGCCTCCCTGGATCTGTCCATGCCTTTATCACCTTCCATGTACCCCCCAGAAAAAAAAGGAAGTGAATATCCCCTTATATATCCCCCTTATTCCCTCCCTCGCCATTACCCCTCCCCCCCCACCCCCCCCCCCAAAAAAAAAAAAATGTTTAATACTGGGGGAAAGTATATCTCTTTATCTCTGCTTTATACTTAATAAAATATTGGAGGAAAGTATCCCCTTATATCGTTTTAGCCCCTCCTTTGCAATTCCCCCTCCGCCCGTCCTCCAAATAAAAATAAATTAAGGAGGTAATTTCCGGGGTTAATTTGTTTTGTGTACCTAAGGGTTTCAAAAGGGGGTCGCGGCCTATTCTACCTCCCCAGGGATCCGCCCAAGCCTTTATCCCCTCCCTTGCAATGACCCCCAAAAAAGTTTAAATATTGGGGGAAGTATCTCCTTATATATCTTAACCCCTCCCTTGCAATCCCCCCACCATGTCACTTGGATTTTAAAGGGGGAGGGGGGGGAGGGCACGGCCGCTTTAGCCCCTGGATCCGCCCATACCTTTATCCCCTCCCTTGTAATTACTCCCCCCCCCCCTCAAAAATATACATTGGGGGAGTCCTCCATTTAAAAAAATTGTTTAGATATTGGGGAAAGTATCCCCTTATAAAGTTATATCCCTCCGCCCCCCCCCCCCCAATTTGTTTTATTGTGTACTTAAGGGTTTCAAAAGGGGGGCCCCGGCCGATTCGGATCCGTCCCTGCCTTTATCCCCTCCCTTGCAACTATGCCCTCATATCATTCATATGTAATCGTGAAGCCCCACTACCGTGTTGTCTGTATTCATTTTGCATAGGATGTAGTCCAGTCTGGCCTCTTTGAGTGAGAATCTATATACCCGAAATCCAACATAGAGGGGGACATGGTACAGGCCTCTCAACCCCTCTCAACACCACTCTTTGTTGGGTGGTGTTGAGACGGGTTGAGAGGCCTGGCTTGTACCATGTCTCTAGGTTGGATTTTGGGTATATAGATTCTCACTCAAAGAGGCCAGACTGGACTACATAGGATGGGGCCTTGTTCACGAGTTTATAATGTTAAATCGTGATACAGGCCCCATTTCCGTTTTGTAAGTTGTTCAACATTGGATTCAAAACATTGGATTCTGAAGGTACTCCTTACATTATTATTAGCCTATTAATTTATTATCAATATTAATAAAATCATTATATCATAATCATTAATACCGGTAGGTCTACTACTGCATATTAATTATTATAAATCATTGTTATCACGATATTATATTAATCATTGCTAGTATTCAAGCTTACCAACGTCTCTCTATTCAGGCTGTACAGTAGCCTACTCCTCAGTCTGCCATACACTCCTAAACTCTTCAAAGCCCAGTGGACCGAATCGTTTCAGTAATGCACCAACATGACCAAAGTCACTGCACTGCAACACCGCGACCCCGAGCCTTTTGAAATTTGAGCAGGAGAGGCTCGAGTGTGAGTCTACATGTATATGAATATATGCTGTAACGCGCAGACACCGTCACCTTAATTACACGAATTCAATTAATTGCAGGAAAATTCAACTAAGCCCTGTACCCGCTTTCTTCTGGCTCTATAACTCCCAGATTAGACGCTAACACTTCTTCTTGGTTTGACTTGGGCTTCAGAGCTTACTGTCACAGGAGATAAGAAAGAAGAAGCTCAAAATATAAGCTGAGCTAAGATTCAAGCGCCCGAGTATAAACATAACAGTACACTTCGCTATTGCCATGATGGCCGACAACCTTCTCAAATTGGGATTTCCCCATCGTCTTATGAAGCGCGCGAATGAAGGGGATTCCCGTATTCGGCCAAACGAAATGATATGAGGCTCATGTCCATCGGGCACTATACGGTATGCAGGGGCGGGTCCAGGACTCCAGGATTTTGTCAAGAAAGGGCACAAATCTCAGAAAATTTTCTGACAAGCAAAAAACAAAAGAGAAAGAAAGAAATGATCATCACACATTTTTGGGTCTCTTGTTCTTCCAAATTCTCTCACAAGCAACAAAACACACGATTGGACGGGGGACGGAAAGGTGGAGACTGCATGTGCTGGATTAATTGCTCAAAAGCTGCGACTCCAGTTGAATCAGAAATCGGCAAATATAATTTTAAAAAAGGAATGAAATTGAACGAAAAAGTGGAGAATGAGTGTAGAAGGAGTAAGATGAACGAATTAGAAAGTAATGGAACGAAATCGACTGAATAGATAATAGAGGGAGAGTGGTAGGCCAACGTCAAGTTGACACTTCAGTAGCGGTTCAGTAGCAAACATGAATGCAACATCAGTGGGCAAAATTAATAGGCAATATTAATGCCATGCAGAGAATTTCTTTACATGTTTGTACCCTAGGTTTCTACTTTTCATGTTTCTATTTGTAATGCTGGTGGAAAAAAAAAATCCATGATTTATGTGGATCATACGGAGCTCGCCAGGTGACATGAAGGAAAACAATTCTCAATGGATTATATTGCGTTCCCTCGCAATATTATTTCGTTCAATAATAGGTTCAATAATTATTGAATCTTCCATCTTCCCTTGCCACGTGCTCTGCTATATGGATGCATTATGAAAGGAATGCTGTCATTAAGCAGTGTTTTGACATGGAACTATTATACAGAGATATGGTCACAATTCTGGCTATAGAATGTGGTGGTGTAATTTCATTGCGTCACCTGAAACCAGGGGCGGCGGAGCGTCTTTGAAAGTTGGGGGCGCCGACAAAAAGGGGTACTGGGGGGGGGGGCACCTACAAAGGGTGAAAACAAAGCCGGAGATGCCACTTTGAGACATTAGTATACCGCTACATTCTGATTAATACACTATCGAGGATCATTTTCGACACATTATTGGGCATTACTATTAGAACGGAAAATGGGCACCGATCAGACGAAAACAGGGACACTTGTCGGATTTCAAAGGGGATACTTATCTGATCTTAAAAGGGGTACTTATCAGAAGGTGAAAAGGGCGCTTATTAGAAAGAAGAAGGGGCAGTCATACGAAGAAAAAGGGTCACTTACCATGTACCAGAGGTGAAAAAGGGCAATTATAAGAAGGAAAAATTGTACTATTAGAACGGAAAATGGGCACTAATCAGACGAAGAATAAAGGCACAGATTTCAAAAGGGGTAGTAATGTCTGAAGTTAAAGGGGGCACTTATCAGAAACTGAAAAGGTAATTTATCAGAAAGAAGAAGGGGCGCAGATATACGAAGGAAAGCGGGCACTTATCAGAAGTGAAAAAAGACACTAGGCCTATCAGAAGGAAAAATTGCACTATTAGAACGGGAAATAGGCAGTAATTAGGCGAAAAAGGGGAGCAATTATTAGATTTCATAAGGGGCAGTAATGTCTGAGGTTAAAGGGGACACTTATTAGAAAGAAAAAGGGGCACGGAACGAAGAATATAGAGCACGTACCAGTTATGAAAAAGGGCACTGTTCTCCCCCATGAGCGCCGCCTCTGCCTAAAACGCGTGCTTAGATAATGCATCCATTTTAATACAAACTATACACATATAGCACAGTACGTGGCAAGGGAAGATGGAAGATTCAATCATTATTGAACCTATTATTGAACGAAATAATATTGCGAGGGGACGCAATAATTGGAAGGGAACGCAATAATTATTGCGCGGGAACCAGTGGCGGATCCAGGATTGAGTAACAGGGGGGGGGGGGGCACCGTGACAAATGAAGGTGTGTCAACTTTCGGAAAAGGTAGACCCGTATTTCTTTGGTCTCGCCAGCTTCTCGAAAATTCGCTCAGTGGGGGGGGGGGGAGGGGTTATGGGGTCCAGTTTTCCTCCATAATTCCCTGACAAGCAAAAAAAAAAAAATTGGCCGGGGGGGGGGGGGCACGTGCCCCCTGTGCCCCCCCCCCCTGGATCCGCCACTGGGGACGAAATATTATTGCGAGGGAACGAAATATTTATTGCGAGGGAGGGAACGCAATAATTATGGCGAGGGAACGAAATATTATGGCGAGGGAACGCAATAATTATGGCGAGGGAAGGCAATATTATGGCGAGGGAACGCATAATATTGCGAGGGAACGCAATAATTATGGCGAGGGAACGAAATATTATGGCGAGGGAACGCAATAATTATGGCGAGGGAAGGCAATATTATGGCGAGGGAACCCAATAATTATTGCCTTGGAACGCAATAATCCATGGATAATTTTTTCCTTCATGTCACCTGGCGGGCTCCATAGGATCAGACTGAATAGAATTATCAATTATATCAATTACCAATGGCTTTTACTAAACAGTCCGGTCGCGGCGCGGCGCGGCTCGCTGGGTGGACATTTTCTAACTTCTTCTTCTTTGGTTAATGTTGATTGGCAATCAGTCATATTTGACTATTATCGCCAATGCCTTTTTTTTCTCCTTCTCTCTTTTAATGGATACTATTTATATACTTTCTATAATTTCATCTTTCTTAATTGTTTTTTCCGCTAAAATTAAAAGAGGGCGGAATATTTCTTTTCGCTAGATTTACATTGAAAACCCCGAAAAACAACCGCTGTCTTCAGCACAGTTCCAACTGCACTTGCCCTGCCTTTCTTTTTAAAGGAATTTTATGTATGGTATTTTACTTTTTTGCAAGCTTTTTTATTTTTATTTTTTCAAATGCTGCACCCTAATCACCAAAAACATATATAGAAATAGGCTGCCCGAATATGAAGTTGTGGTTGCCCGAATATCGGAACTTTGAAAATCCTCAGGAAGGGGACGGGGGGGGGGGGGGGACGGGCGCTGCAGCCTATTGCCGAAGGGGGACGCCTTTTGCCCGAATATTAACTTTCCAGGGTCCCCCGCGAGCAAAACAATTGGCCAGTTTTTCTTCTTTTTTTCCCTTCCCTTCTCCATTCCTTTTCTTTCTATTTTTGTTTTCCTTTCCTTTCCCTTTCCTTTCCCTTTTCTTTTTTTTTCTTCTCCTTCCTCTTTTCTCCCTTTTCGTTTCCTCTCCCCTCACCCCTTTTTCACCCTCCTTGTTGTTTTTATTGCCGACATAACATAAAATTCCTAAAAATGTTGGAAAATTTCTACCCAGCGAGCCGCGCCGCGCCACGCCCCGACCCGACTGTTTAGTAAAAGCCATTATCAATAAAGCCCCTATGAAAAAGGGGGAAATTACTGAAAGCAGATAAGAAATTACTAGAAACGGGTAACAACTAACGGAAACAAAGGGGTGAATTGTTGAAAAGAAAGAAGCGCATGCAAGCCAAGACTGAGATGCGAATAAAAATCAGAATATAGATAATACAGTTTTCTTCACTCGATAGTCGACACTGCATGTCATGACTGTACTATAATTATGATGAATCTTTGCCGCAACCGTGATGTAAATAGTCTGGGAGCCTTCCAAAAAGAGTCCTCCCATCTAAAACCCATAAGATTTGACACTTAAAGTTACTTATACCATCTACGTCATTGATAAATTGGTTGTCAGCCTCACCCCGTTGCCGTCGGGTTTAGCCCCCATGAGCCCCCGAAACAGACCCCCAAGGCGGGTGGATTTCACCTCATCTCCGCCATGCACCAAACTTTTTCAGTAGGAGATAGTATGGCTGTGGGCCTTAACGTTACAAAATATAAAACTGCCAACAAAAATTCTGTTGGGATTGGGTCGGTAGACGCCCCTAAAAAAAATTTGTCAGAAGTATTAAAGGATGGCTGTACATCACAAAATATAAAGACTAGAGAGAGAGAAAAATAAAGTCCGTCGGAAAAAAAGGATGTACACTTAAGAACCCTTTGACCAAAATTTTAGCTTTGTCATCCATATGCTCTTGATGTAAATAAAAAGCATTTGTATACCCTCCATATAACACACAAGTGTTTTATTATATTCATTTCAGGTTTACACAATACTGTGTACGCCTATTGTTATTTTCTAGAGGTGAAATTTGCCGTCGAAAGATCATTTCATGAATTGCCTAATACGTGCCTTTCTGTTCCAGACAATGACAATCAAGGCCCCCCGTCTCCGATTCTCCGGTATTTCATTAATGAGTTACAAAATTGAGGAAACTGCTATCTCAAAAGTAGCCCCCCCCCCCAAAAAAAAAAAAAAGAAAAGAAAAAAGAAAGAAAGAAAGAAAGAAAGAAAAGAAAAAGAAAAAGAAAAAAGTCCGGTCTAATACCTACTTTTGATAGGAGAAAAATCAGACAGACGGATAAAAGCAAATATATATACGTGTAGGTGTGAACATCCAGAAAATACATAAAATACTGAGTAAATGGTTTGCTGTATAAACAAGACAAAATGTATGATTTTCTTATGTAAGATATGCATAACAAATAGATTATATAATATTTTAAAAACAATTCTGATGTTTATGAGTTCATAAAATATTTCCCGAAGGTGTAATATTATCTGATTATGTATATTAATATAACATATTAATTAGTTCAAGTTAAAAGGAAACCGTTTATTTTCTTGGACAAAAATTCAACATTTGTGTCATCATTAATATAAACTAAGTCAGTGGCGTAGATACAAGGGCACACGCCCCACAACTGCATGGCGAAAAAAGAAGGACGAGGGGAGAAATTGAGAAAAGGGGAAAGAGAGAAGCGAAAAGGACGAATAAAAAGACGTTAGGAATCCTTCCCGCACCCTCCCCCTAATCAGTGGCCAAAGAAATTCGCATTGAATTTTCAGAGTAAGACCGGTGCCCCTCTCCCCCTCCGAAATGATCTCAGTACCCCCTCAATGGCTGAACTCACGCTAAGCCATAAAACTTGTAAGGAAATGACATCACAAACACATGACCGAGTTGCCAATTTGTCATCGCTTCTTGTTACTTGTCCGATTTTGCTCTCCTTTTTTTCTTTCCGCTTCTATTCAGAGCAAGTAACTCTGGAATCTAACTTGCCCTTTAAACTCCCGTTCTGGACTATCAGGACATCTACCCCCGGAGAAATAATGCAGGATAAGGCCCCTCAGACAACTGCTCCTATAGAGGAAATCGTTCCTGGATAATCCCTCATAGTTGGAAGTAGGTAATCGATCCTGAGGAGGTTTAGTCCATGGGCCAGTAACCGAAAAGGTCCCCCCCCCCTTAGGCACAATTTTAAATGATGTTTTTCTGTTAGCTAGGACCCTCAGCTATCAGAATCTACTTGTTTGCCAGTTGGTGGTGGGTGTGGCCACCAGGGCCGTTACCATGGTAACGGATCAAAAAAATATGAATTTTAGGAAAAGTCATATAATTCCAATACTCATATAATTCCAATACTATGGAAACGGTACATAAAAAGCGGGTATTTTTGACAACTTTCTAAACTTATAAATATGAAATAGCCAAAAAGGTGTATGCACAAGCCTAAAGTATGTTTTTCTATTAGCTAGGACCCTCAGCTATCATAATCTGCATATTTGATGTACAGTTGGTGGTGGGTGTGGCCTGTAGGACCGTTACTATGGTAACGATTTTTAATTTAACTTTCTTCAAACGAATAAAATATGTAAAACATTTCTCCCATCTCCCTCGCCTTTCCTTCCCTATCTCTTCTTTCGACCCCCTCCCCCTCCTAATCGTGTATTTACTATTTTTCCCCTCTAAATCACGATAGACGGAGAGGCAAAGTTTAAGGGGGGTATTGTTTCTTACCCAATTATTAACTTTCTAGGTTATAATATTTTGTGAGCGAGCAAAACATTTAACATATCTCGGCGACAGCCACTGAGGGTGCATTTATCTAGGGTTTTAGTATCATCATCAAAATACATGGTAAGATATGTACATAAAGTTATACAGTTACCACCTCGCTGCGTGAATAAAAGATAATTGCTCGGAATTTCAGACGTTTCGAAATTTCCTGGGGAGGGGGCGGAGGTTGAAGCCTGCCTCACAGGCATGCGTGCAGACTCTTTATCAATTTATCTCCCCATCATTTTCTCTTTCTGTTCTTCTCTCCGTCCATTACTCTCTCTCATCTCACTTCGCCAAACACAGGTGTAGCCAGGGGATCGGTGCACCTGTTCATCCGCTAAATAAGGCCATCCACGGAAGTTAGGGGTTAAGACCTTACAAGCCTAGTCTACCCCTAGCTCAGTGTCACCGCCCCCCCCCCCCCCTCCCCTGTTCAGCAAGTCTGGCTACGCCAGTGCCGCCCTAAAAAACCATCACAAAGACTTTCAAGATATTAACTCAAGGGCAATTTCAATAGCTTATAATGTTCGGATTACGTAATGCGTTATCGTTAATGTTTGTGCATTTCAACAGGTGATGGGTATAATAAGGCTATTGAAATGGCCTTAGGATGATTTTTGGTACGCCTTTCCATGTTTTCCATGGTCATTTGAGATACATAAATGACAAGAGAAAATCTTTCAATGTGTATATTTTATTGCACTGATTTCATTTCGATACAAACTTTTTTGTTTTTTTAGCGCAACAAACCTTAGGCTACTCTTACAGAAATTTTACAGAAAGGAATTCAAACACACTCCAGTAACTAACCATGAAAAGTAAGAGCTCCAGGCACTTCTCAATAGAGTTAGAGTTATAAAAATACAAATGCATTCATCTTCTACGTGTATAGAAAACCAAAAAACCCTGATGAAACTTTTATATTTCAGAAGTACAAAAAGTACGAATGCAATTTACGTCGTATCTTTAGAAAAAATAGTACATGTACAGACGACACTTCAGTATACAAAATACAAATACATAATCCTTAAAACGTCTTTATATACAAATAAATTTCAACGATTGTCTAATTATACACGTTGTGCTAGATGTAGAACACTGTTTTATAGCTACATACACTACATGCACCATATTGGCTATATCCTGAATGAAAATAGTCATCAAATCTAAAAATTAACTGCTAAAAACTTTTTTTTTTCATCGTTCATGATATTTTGAAAATTAACCATGATGGCGTTCAAGGGAACAAATATGTTGAGATATAAAACCAAATAAAACATGTCCTGATATAACACCCTCACTTCTAAGTTGTGTCATTTTTATTAAGATTATGTAAAAAAGACAGCTTGTAGAAATGTATTTTCCCATCTCGATAACAGTGACTCATGTTCAAATTCATGTAAGTATTGCTATGGAAACTTTCAGGACATGATCATAATACGAAGATGCGATAGGTAATATGCTTCAAATCATTAAAACATTGTTTTACGTAAGGATTTCTCTATTAAACCCATCCAATGTGTAGGTTTATCACTATCATATATATTTGATTAAGTTGATGCAATAAGAAAATCCCCGAAATGAGATGTTATGCATATCTTTCCTCATACAAATTAAATAGAACCACGATCATATTCCTTTTTAATATGTAGGCCTACACGGCACAGAAACTAAATAATGTACAAGTAACACCGATACGAGTTAAACCATAATACCAATACCTGCATACTTTATAAACACCTTTACATAAGAAGTAGCAAAACGTATTTAAAACATTAAAACATTAAGTATTAACGTCATAGGCATTCACACATAGGCTCTAAGTGTCAAATAAGAAAAGGTTATAATTATATCATGAATATACATACAAGTATATCTGTGTTAGATATAAAAAACTCTATACGTGTATACATAATTATATATATATATATATATATATATATATTACATTTGCAAATGGCATGATTCAATAAGGAGAGTTGCAAGAAGTCCAGAATCATCATCTCTATGCAAATAACGTTCCATATTAAAGCAATCAGTTACACATGTGATAGCTGGAATTACTTGGTTATGATTATTCATATTAGTGAGTATTATTGAAGCTGCAGTTTTCAAAATCAATGTGAATATTACTGAAATTGTAGAGCTGTCAAAATAAGAGTGAAAATTACTGAAGCTGCAGAATTTTCAAAGTAATGTGAATATTACTGAAATTAAAGCATTGTCAAAATCAATGGTTTCATCTACAATTAAGACAGGATATGCTCTTATTGTACTTGTAGCATTGTTTTAAATACTGTAATGAAAATGGCTTAAGTTTGACCTTAAGTCAGACATTCTTGATCTATTTGATGAACTCTGAATCGTTTTGGATCATACACCACTAGCCATTAAGAAATGCTACAACATGCACCCTCTTTATCAATAAATATGACAGTCTTTACAATATAAATAATTATATTTTTTTACCCAGGATAGCCATCAGTACTGAAGGGTGTAGTTTTCATGCAGTTATCCTTTGATAAACTCAAGAATATTTGGGCTTCACCATATCTTTCCGTATTCCAA
>CM046854.1:4678177-4767199 GCA_025617745.1 Heliocidaris erythrogramma
AGGGTGGTAGTTTGCCCCTGACAAATTTCGACTAATACAAAAAAATCAAAAGTTTTTTTCAGGTAAGTGAAACAATTGCAAGGTAAATAATCATCAAACTGCTCTTAAAGCCTCAAAAAATTGTCATTTTTTCACTGTTTTATGTTAGATTTAGGTCATGACACCAACCTTCAGAAATGTTGTGAAGGGTATCTAAAAGGAAAAATCAACAAACTTGAGCACTGTTAATCTGAAATATGCTCAAACATAGATTAGAAATATGTATCATAAGTAGTGCACCTGGCAAAAATTTGTAGTTCAAAGGGAAATGTAGCCAAAATTGAGTCTGTTCTTTCCACTCGCTCGCAAATAACTATAACTTCATTGAATACTACTGGATGCTACAATATTCAACAAATAATGTAATGTCGAAATCAAATAAGCATATTACTGTTTTTTTTAATAAAGAAGTAATAGGATAGGGAGATGTAATGTCCGCCACCCTACCCCTTTCGTCCATGCAAATTATGGCCCATAACGAGAATTTCTCGCTGAAATGCATTGATCACCATTTGCATGGATGTTTTACTCCTCCTGACGGATTTCTTAGAACATTTTACATTTTACAAGTTGTACAGTGCATTTTTAAGATAATAGAACAGCTGAAATCATTTCTATTGCAATTAGCGGGAGGTTATTGCCTTTAGTTTCACGAAATGACTGTACTTATACAGTGGAAACTCAGAATAAAGAGATCCTATATAACAATATAACAAGTTGATATTCTGGTCCCGGCTCTTTATATTATATTGGGTTTTTTTAACCTGATATAACAAGACTCCTGCTATAACAAGGTAATTTTGGTGGTCCTATTAAAGGACCACTGAGTTTCCACTGTATTGGATTTTCAACTTTGAGTTATCACTCTACAAATCTGGCTAATGGTTAGATGCTTAATGAGTTTCTACAGCACTTACTTCAACAGTGTCTACTGATATGAATGGTGTGGCATCAAGAGGAGCGAAACTTGGGTTCTCTGTGTGCTCCAGATGGGATGCTACATGTACATGTACAGGCTCAAAATGATCCAGCTCCTACTGATACGGGTGTGGGTAGCTGCGAACCAAAGCTGCAAACCAAATGAAACAAAATAACAGGGCAGAGGCCTATAAGACTGGTTTTTCACTGAGTTGCAAGGTTCTACGTTGGTACGTACATATTAGGGGTTTTCGCATCAGCAATGTACGCGGGATTCTAGGACGGAGATTAACAATCGCACATGACAAAGGACGCCTGGGCAATAGGCATTCTTTGTCGAAAACGAAAAAAACTGAGAGGCAATACTGTGCTAGATTCAGAGCGCACGATAAATTGCAAATGCAACGTTTTGCTCTGAAGCAAGGACGAAACTACCGTTCCGGTTACTTCAATTTTCCACACAGACTTTAAAGTTAATTAGGACAGGTGTTCTTTAATCCTAGAATCCCACGTACATTGCTGATGCGAAAACTCTCTATTAACACCATGTACATGTATACCAGATGATTATCACATACATATGTGATAACCTGGTAGATTTTTTTTTTGTATGTCCCCTCTGGGTATTCGTAGAAAATGACATCACTAATGCACTTTTTGACTTACCGTCGACTAGCTCTAGCCAGTCTGCTCAACAATACCGCCACACCTTTCATTTTTCAAGAAAAGCCCCTGGCCTGGACAGAAATGAATTCAGGAACTTGAAGAGACCTGTCCACAATCCTATGAAATATCTCGACCCTATGAAGCCCAAGGGGGGCACCTGGCCTGGCCAGAAATGAATACAGAACTTGAAGAGACACCTGTCCACAATCCTATGTAAATGTCTTAATCCTATAAAGGTCAAGAGGAGTAAAGTGAAGTTGTATTTGACTTCTTTTAAAAATTTCTTTAAATAAAATAATTTGCTGTTTATAGGTTCTTCTCTGGCCTAGCCACAAATGAATTGAGGAACTTGAAGAGACACCTGTCCACAATCCTATGTAAGATATCTTAACCTTACAAAGGAGAAATAGCATTTTTTGTTGATTTTGAATAAATTTGCATTTCAAATTTGCATAAATAATGAATTTCAAAATTCTGTGTAGAAGTTTGGAAGCCCCCACTAAGTCCTCTCAGATAAAACGATCATAATCAAAATCCGGTGTGAAATAGAGAAGGAGCATTTTTAGTTGATTTTGAATAGACTTGCATAAATCTGCATAATTTTGAAAAAAATTCTGTGTAAAAGTTTGGAAGCCCCCACCAAGCTCAACCAGATAGAACAATCAGAATCAAAATCGGCCAACAAATGACGGAGAAGAAGTAAATTCTAACATTTTGAGCACACACGTACATGTACGGAGCCTGTTTCATAGTCCCCTCGCGAACTTTGTTCGGCGGGGACACAAACTGAATTTCCGAAATGAAAAGGTACCTGTGAATATGAAAATTAGAAAGTTACTAGGAAAACGGCACAATAGGTGCAAGGTCGTTCCTGCCGATCGACTTTCTATCCAAAAGTCAAAATCCTAGTACTAGTACACGTATTATATTGCAATGTAAACAAGAGAAGAACCTATAAACAGCAAATTATTTATGTACAAAATTGTTAGAAGTCAAATGCAACTCCACTTTACTCCTTGGGACCTATATTGAGCAGATATTTACCCCCAAAACCCACTTTTAAAAAAATTCTCCACCAATGTTGAGGATTGGCTTCAATATCTGGAAATACCCTACACTTTATTGCACAACAACTTGCTGATAGTAGATATTCATTTTCTCCAATGATATCCGGTACCCACAATTCCTTGCAAAACACGCAAATCACATTAAAATTACAAAAATTTGAGATACACCATGCCAGGATTCTCGGACAACTACCCCCTAGGGCAACTATCCCCTAGGACAATTAACACTCAGGGCAATTACCCTTCAGGACAAATACCCCCCAGGACAAATACCCCCCAGAAAAAAAATCACCCCCTGACAATCAATAATCAACAGGATATCCACCTCTCCCCCTCCCCCAAACAAACTTTTAGCCCCCTCCCCCATGACAATACACCGACATTTGATCCCCAGGACAACTTCTCCCAGAATCGGGGGGGGGGGGGGATACTTGTCCTGGGGTACTTGTCCAGGGGTTATTGTCCAGATACGCCATGCTGGTATCCGAAAATCCAAAATGGTGGACGGCTTTTATGACAACCACTCAAAACGATGCCAAAAAGTTCCAGATTTACAAAGAAAACTTCATTCTAATAATATATGTAACCAAAAAAAAATTAGAACTAGTACAGTGGCGGATCTACGGGGGGGGGGGGGTTTTGGGGTTTAAACCCCCCCCCCCTTGGGCTGCCAAGTAAAATATAAAGCAACACAAACATCTGTTACAAAGCATGTGATTACCCCCCCACCCTACTGAGTGACTTTTTGAGGGCTTGGAAAAAAAAAATTGTGTCACTACCCCCCCCCCCCCCACTGAGCGAGCTTTCGAGGGCTGGCAAGAAGAAAAATATACGGGTCTTCCTTCAAGGGGGGGGGGGTTTGGGGGTTTAAACCCCCCCCCCCCCCCCCTTGGGCTGCCAAGTAAAATATAAAGCAACAAAACATCTGTTACAAAGCATGTGATTACCCCCCCACCCCTACTGAGCGACTTTTTGAGGGCTTGGAAAAAAAAAATTGTGTCACTACCCCCCCCCCCCCCCCCCCCCCCCCCCCCACTGAGCGAGCTTTCGAGGGCTGGCAAGAAGAAAAATATACGGGTCTTCCTTCAAGCAGAATTTGCCCCTCAAACCCCCTCCTTGGACAAAAGCTAGATCCACCCCCGTAGTAGAAGGGTACAGATACTTAATGGGGTACTCCGGCCTGAAAATGATATTAATTGAGTGAATAGAGTAAAATTAAACAAGCAAAACACTGAAAATATCATCGAATTCGGATAAAAAATAACGAAGTTATTGAATTTTTAAGTTTTGCATTATTTTGGGAAACGGTTCTATGCATGTCATCATGAATATGTAATGAGTGAGCTGATGATGTCACGTCCCCACTTTCCTTTTTTAACTATATTATATAAAATTGTCATTATTTCTTTTTTTCATTCATGTCTATAAAAAAAATATCTCCCTTGTAACAAAATAAGTTACAGCAATGATGAACTTACACATTAAATAACGAGTCAGTCCTTTTAGTTATAGGCTTGGAGCAGAAAATTTGAATAATTGCAATTTCATATAATGAAATACAAAAGAAAAAGTGGGGATATGACATCATCAGCTCACTCACTGCATATTCATGATGACGTGCATACAACTGTTTTAGAAACTTTTACCAAAATAATGCAAAAATTAAAAATTCCATAACTTCATTATTTTTCATCCGATTTCGATGAAATTTTCAGTGATTTGTTTTATTTTACTCTATTTATTCAATTCATATTGATTTCAGGCCGGAGTACCCCTTTAAGAATCTATCATGTTGGAAATATAGGCCTAACCCTGAGATGGCCCCGTTCCCGCGCCAGCGCGCTCCCGATCGCCGACATGGTTTTTGTGGCTTTTCTGGAAGAAATGCAACTGTGTCGTGTTTCGCTACGGGCAGGCGCCCTAAACGTTAGGCAAGGCGAAGCCCAAGGCAAGCCTAACTCGTTAGATCATGTGCAGCGAAAGTTGACAGATTTCAGCTGTAAATTTACGTATTCAGCGGTATGGTATCCACTCGAGTGATGGAAACAATTTGCATACTTTAAATTGCCTTAATAAATATTCAGGGTAAAATCGGGGAAACTTACGGTTAGGCCTAACTGTACTCCGCCTCCGGGGACCCATTCTGCTTCGCCTCCTTTTAATGTAAGTAGTACGTGCGGAGATATCATATCTATCTAGATAGATATATCGTCGTCGCGTACGCGTCGCGTCTCGTGCATATGGGTCGACCGGTCCAGTCCATGGCCATCTAGTCTCACGCTGCAGGCTACATGTAGCTTTAGTCTAGCTAGGCACGCGTCTCGAAAATAGGCTCCTGGATAACTCACGATCACCACCATGGGCGTCAATCCTCACAGGAATTCTATTCAAGTGGGGGGGACACACCTGGATGCAACAATAGGGTGTCCCCCCCACTTGAATAGAATTCCTGTGAGGATTTACGCCCATGATCACCACTAGTCAACTCATGCACCCCCACTTCGGGTTGCGATATTTTTTTTTTTCTGTGGATGCATATCACGAGAGAGTCACTAAAAACAACTAGAAGGTATCATTTGCATTTGCTACGCGTATATCTTCACTAATGCACTTTAATACCAGGAATATTATGTGCGACACATGCATACATTTGTACATTTTTAATCACCGAAAATTCGAAAATGGTGGCTATACCCTCTGTAGGATGTACAAGTAATTACTGAAAAACGTCAAATATGTACAATAATGTGCATTATAATGTACCTAATGTAATGTATGTAGGCCTTTTATTATATTTTTACTACAGTGACTGTTATCAGGAAAACTGAACAATAATGGAGTGAGTCGACTCTGGATGAGTTGTCCGTTCCCCTCGAAAATAGACTTGCCCCTTCTCCATCCATGCATAGGAAGCGTTTCCTGAAAGGACTGCATTGTCGGATATATTATCCCACAGATTTGCTCTCAGCCAATCAGATTCAAGGGTTTCAGTAGCTTATAAACATGCAGTTGTCGGATAAAAATCCGACAAGTCCGTGCATGCTGAAATGCTCCCCCGTGCTAGCTTATGACGTGAATTCGGCACCCTGACTGATTCTCTAGACTATATTACGACTCGAATTTTTCTTATTACTCGAAAAAACGTTATAACTCGAAAAAACGTTATAACTCGAAAAATAGATTCATGGCTTGAAATCTGCATTACGACTCGAACTTTGTTGTTGGCTCGAATTTTTCTAAATGACTCGAAAAATCTTTATGACTCGAAAGTAGATTCATGATTTGAAATCTGCATTATGACTCAAATTCTGAATTATGACTCGAACACAGTGAGTCAATGACCCTCCTTGTCCTTCGGCTGTGTTCACATCCAGTCCTGTGTTTGTACTGGAATTTGAACGCAGCATCCCCTGTTCCGCAGCCATTCCTCTAATTGTGTACACAATAACGGTTCGTGTTCACACTCAGCTTATATCCCATATAATTGCTCTACAGGTATACATGAGGTGTATTCACACTATAACCTAATCCTACTTCTGCATACCCAGTCATTTATCTTAGGATAGGGCCTAGGCCTACAAATTGGTATTAACATTGAGCTTAGTGTAAATCCTTCCTTCTGACATAATCTAAACTTCTATAATGAACTATAAAGGCCTAGTGTTTTTATGATGTCATCAACAAGATCATTTTTTTTTTGTTCTTACAGGGATAAAACCTTTCATCTTCATCACCTTATTCTCTCTCTCTCTCTCTCTCTCTCTCTTTCTCTCATCAAGCAATGATACAATCTGTGCAAAGCAGTAACCAACAAATCATACATAATATAAAACAGATACAATTAAATGATCATAATATATGAATAACTCAAGAAAGGTAGAAATATTGGATTTCTTACCTGTTAATGAAGTAACAAGGAGAAGTCAGCACACACATGTTGTTATGAGAAGTATCATGGCCGGCGGAACCGCGTTTATTAAAAAAAAATAATAAATAAATAATAAAATAAAAGTAATAATAATATTCATAGGCTTATTTTGTATGATCAGAAAGAAATGCAAGAAAAGAAATCGAAGAAGTCAGGGAAGAAGTAAAGGAGGGAATGAATTGGGGATTAATGTTTTCCATGCAGTCCCTGGCCGATTTACATTTTCATCTGGAAAAAATATTGACAAAGTCCCTTGACCTGCATGCCTAGTATCAAACTACTATGGCCGCAGCTAGACACCGTATTATGCAGTGTGCTCCCGCGCGCACCCGGCCCGAGAATTTAGAAATGTAGGCCTATATATATACTTTATAAAAGTTCGTACAAAATCACGACCCAGCAAACAAAAAACGTTTTCAGAAGGTTCACCAAACGTTTTTATTAGGTCCGCTACGTCTTCGTCTTTAATAAACGTTAATAAAACTTTTTTTTTTTAGGTCCGCTACGTCTTCGTCTTTAATAAACGTTTAAAAAACGTTTACAGAACGTCGAAGTTTTGACTAAACATTTGCCGCAAATTAACACAGCTAGGTCTTTTGATGCCGTCCAAAAAACGTTTACAAAGACTTTTGCTGAACGTTGCCTGCGGTAGATATATATGTTTATTATCATTATTATATGATTCTTGTTATTATTGTTGTTGTTATTATCATTATAAGCAATTTCGATGACATCATATCATGCGGTGCGCGCGCAGCTAGCTAGCTAAGCGCTATATATAGAGTTTGAGGGATGAAAAAAAAAAATTCCGCCGCCTAGCTTGCTCCCTCTCTTATACAATCATTCATCAAATTTCGGCTAACAACCCCGGATTATGTGCATCAAAACTCATTTTCACGTATTGCCATTATTATTTTCTACATTAAAAGCGCTCATTAATCTCAATTTGGACATGGGGGATATAGTTTGCGCAGATTTGATAGGCTCTCAGTTTGCCCCGGCGCCAGATACACAACTGCTCGAAAATAGATTCATGACTTGAAATCTGCATTATGACTCAAATTCTGAATTATGACTCGAACTTTGTTGTTGACTCAAAAAAAAATTTTAAGACTCGAAAAATCTTTACGACTCGAAAATAAAATCATGACTTGAAATCTGCATTATAACTCGAATTCTGAATTATGACTCGAAGATTTCTCATGACTCGAAAAAAGCATTATGACTCGAAAATAGATTCATGACTTCAAATCTGTAAATGACTCCATTTTTTAATTATGACTCGAACTGCTTTGTTGACTCGAAGTTGTTTTATGACTCGAAAAATCTTTATAACTCGAAAGTAGATGCATGACTTGAAATATGGACGATGACTGGAATCCTGGATTGTGACTCGAAATTTGGATCAAACTTGAACTGTGGGTAATACTCGAAAGGTAGGAAATTACTTGAAAATAGGAATAAAACTTGAAAATTTGGTTCGACTTTGTTACTTGAGTTTTGATAATGGACTTGAAATATGACTTGTAACTTGAAACTTGAATTTCACAACTCGAAACTCGAATATCACGACTCGAAACTCGAAAAATCTTTATAACTCGAAAGTAGATGCATGACTTGAAATATGGACGATGACTGGAATCCTGGATTGTGACTCGAAATTTGGATCAAACTTGAACTGTGGGTAATACTCGAAAGGTAGGAAATTACTTGAAAATAGGAATAAAACTTGAAAATTTGGTTCGACTTTGTTACTTGAGTTTTGATAATGGACTTGAAATATGACTTGTAACTTGAAACTTGAATTTCACAACTCGAAACTCGAATATCACGACTCGAAACTCGAAAAATCTTTATAACTCGAAAGTAGATGCATGACTTGAAATATGGACGATGACTGGAATCCTGGATTGTGACTCGAAATTTGGATCAAACTTGAACTGTGGGTAATACTCGAAAGGTAGGAAATTACTTGAAAATAGGAATAAAACTTGAAAATTTGGTTCGACTTTGTTACTTGAGTTTTGATAATGGACTTGAAATATGACTTGTAACTTGAAACTTGAATTTCACAACTCGAAACTCGAATATCACGACTCGAAACTCGAAAAATCTTTATAACTCGAAAGTAGATGCATGACTTGAAATATGGACGATGACTAGAATCCTGGATTGTGACTCGAAATTTGGATCAAACTTGAACTGTGGGTAATACTCGAAAAGTAGGAAATTACTTGAAAATAGGAATAAAACTTGAAAATTGGGTTCGACTTTGTTACTTGAGTTTTGATAATGGACTTGAAATATGACTTGTAACTTGAAACTTGAATTTCACAACTCGAAACTCGAATTTCACGACTCGAAACTCGAAAAATCTTTATAACTCGAAAGTAGATGCATGACTTGAAATATGCACGATGACTAGAATCCTGGGTTGTGACTCGAAATTCGGATCAAACTTGAACTGTGGGTAATACTCGAAAAGTAGGAAATTACTTGAAAATAGGAATAAAACTTGAAAATTGGGTTCGACTTTGTTACTTGAGTTTTGATAATGGACTTGAAAAATGACTTGTAACTTGAAACTTGAATTTCACAACTCGAAACTCGAATATCACGACTCGAAACTCGAAAAATCTTTATAACTCGAAAGTAGATGCATGACTTGAAATATGCACGATGACTAGAATCCTGGGTTGTGACTCGAAATTCGGATCAAACTTGAACTGTGGGTAATACTCGAAAAGTAGGAAATTACTTGAAAATAGGAATAAAACTTGAAAATTGGGTTCGACTTTGTTACTTGAGTTTTGATAATGGACTTGAAATATGACTTGTAACTTGAAACTTGAATTTCACAACTCGAAACTCGAATATCACGGCTCGAAACTCGAGACTCGAAGGTTAGAAATTCTCAGTCAAATCATCCGAGGGTGCTCCAAATTTCCTTATTTCTCATAATTTTAGGAGTTTTGGATCGAAAACATTTCAAAAATCCAATCATTACATTTTGTAGAAACTGAATATGGAGGAATCGTGATGTAACTCATTAAAATGGAATTTTAGTATAAATTTATATCCAATGTTGATGCATCTTTATTGTCCATGACCCAGAATCCTGCATGAAACGCAACGCTCGCTACGGGAAGTCGGACTTTTGCTACCCCAATGCAGGCGGCGTACGGCCAATCCATGTCTCGATAGAAATGGGGGATTGCTGCTTTTGCTGTGATTTCAAACTCTTCAAAATCCACCGAAATAAAGTCAAATCGACGTAAGGTTATTATTAAATCGTTAACAATATCCCAAAATACGAAATATCACCTCACACACTGCAATTTGTATCCGCATTGCGTAATTTCCGACGAATTTCCGGATGACGGTCAAAATAAAGAGGAAAGTTGGTGGAACTACCTCGACTTTGGGGGCTAATAAAAAAAAAACTATCGAATAAGACTTGTAAAACCATATGAACAATTTGAAGAGTGGATGATAAACAATAAAAATAAATGTATGTTGATACCTGGAAAACCGTTGAAAAATCACCATGGCAACAAATAATAAACCATGATTTTATGAATCGATTATATGACAATGAAGGTTATTTTGAAGCCAATTTTGCTGTATTTTTATGACATCAAATAGTGGCAAATTATATATGTTTGGAACGAGCTTGATTTACTGAATCTAGAGGTATGATTGACTCCCCAAGTTTTCATTCGACAGCTGGACAGGGAAAAAATGAATACGCATAAGATGAGAAGACGTGAAGAACGTACCCACGCGCGAAAAGTGACATTTTAGGACACAAAATGGCGGCGCCCAGCTAATGCCAGCGGTGCGCATACGTGATCCACGGGCGCTAGCTGTGTTTATGATTAATCACTGTACCATATATTTGTCACAATAATCAAGTGAATAAAAAAAAAAGTCGGGTAAAGTTATTTTTTTACCAAGAATTATTTACAACATAGTACAATTGTACCTGTACACGTGTGTTGTTGCGCCGTATATATACTGCACATTGAAGTCATCCATGCATGCGGATATGGCCTTACACGTCAGGCTGTTCTAATTATACTCCCTCCGGAAATTCAATGTTTAAAAATGAATTTATGAAATATGGACAGGATGTCAGCCCTTAAGAAGTGCCTCCCACCACTCTAAGAACCATTACCCACCCGTGGGTACCAAAAGGCGGGGACCGAAAGGGCCAGGGGAGGAGCCTATTCGAACAAAAAAAAGAACCCCAAATCCTTAGTGTATTATAAGACTAGCAGAAGCAGCCCGTGGACATCCACGGGCACTAGCTGTCTTTATGATTAATCACTGTACCATATATTTGTCACAATAATCAAGTGAATAAAAAAAAAAGTCGGGTAAAGTTATTTTTTTACCAAGAATTATTTACAACAGTTTGTATGTGTTATTTATCCAAAGCTTACATGAGTTCTGAAGTTCATCTTGAAGACTAAAATGATATGGATACAATTAAGTTCGGGTAGAATATCCATGCATAGAGCTAGAGGGAGCGATCTGATCTTGCCATGTTTTTGTGGTTTAACCCATATCCGCCGATCTACAGAATATCCGGTAGTCCCCGCGAACGCTACGTTCGCCTAACTTTCACAATAACGTCATTTTCCAATCTTTTTATAACCCGCGAACCATGACCTGATATCCTACAATGCTTCGTACTCATTCCCATCACTTTTGTTTACACTTTCAGCGTTCACTTCATTTTACTAGATACCGAAAAGCCAACATTTGTATAGTTAGCTTTCTTCATTTTCACACCATCATTCACGCGATCACATCACATTACCAGGAACAACGCATCATAATATCATTGCTACGGGATTTGATACTTTGAAAGTATATTTGAACATTAAAAAAAACATGTGTTTCATTAATATTCGGACAGAACTTATTCTATGTATTACATGAAACACATTTCAAATTTGCTAAGATGAAGATTTTTCAGTTCTTATTTTACATACAGGCACGTTTTTGAATAGCAATTTTGTGTGTTGTAGTACAAAGCATAATAGACTGAATAAGTAAACATCAATTCCAATTGTAAAATTTCATAATTTCCCAAATGTTTTGCTCAGTGAGTTCTATACCACTGGAAAGTATACATTCTGAACTTTTAGGAAATTCAAGTTGTTTTTCAACGAACTTGAAATTTATATTTTTTAATTGTGAATTATTATATGATATAAAGAAAATTTTTCATATTTTCATATTTCATATAGGATTTATGTGAAGATTAAATGACAAATGTCTGAATAGACCTGATACAAAACTCACAATAAAGACCAATTTCTACTCTTTAAACGGATACATAATTTGCCACTATTTTATTTTGATTGTTGTCAGTGAGGACCGTTTGAAGTTGGCAATGCTTGAATGGATGAATGTGTGTGATTTGGCCTCAGGCAGCACGGGATTATACGCTCATGGTGCCCTAGGCGGATATGGGTCAATACTCATTCCAACAGGCTTTCAAGCACACCCAAGGAAAAAAAGTAGGAGAAAAGTAGGTTCAAAATTTCAGAAAAAGTAGGGAGAAAAGTAGCATTCAGGAGAGATAAAGTAGGATAATAGTAGGAAATTTGCATGTCCTCAGCATTGGTTCTTTTTTCCATGTCAATACTTGACTGCCCATTGTTCTGACTAGATCTCACAATCTGTATTTCCTGTGTATATATTATACCTATTTCATGGACAAGCTCAAAGGGATACTTTATATAGCTTTGAGAAAACATGCTACATGTAGTTGGAATGACTACACTACCAGCTTCCTCTTCTTTGGGATACAAGGAAGCAATGGGCTGATGGGTATGGCTGCACTTCCATCTTGTTGTGGTAAATCCCAAGACCAGGTAGTGTAAGACCCTAAAATAGTGTCTGAGGCTGGGTCGTAAACTGGACAAAACCTGGCCCTTAATTTTGCCCCCCCCCCCCATCTTACACATCAGTATGAAAAGGTAGCCCCTGACACAAATCAAGGGATGATTTTACATAGGCAAGGAAAGATAGACAATAAGAGAAGGGAAAAAATATACAGAATGAAAAATAAAAAGAAAAGAATATAACAATTAAAAAATAATATGAAATACAGAAAGAAGAATAGAAAGATTGTTAAGAAGGGAAATGAACTACAAAATGAAAAAATAGCAAAAAAGATAAACAAATACATGTAAATAAGGAATTAAAGTCAGAAAACAACAGAAAAAGAAAAATAAAATACAAAGATGTACACAGAAAATACATATGGATGAATAGAAAGAGTAATACATAGGGGAAAAAAACTACATAATGAAAGATAGAAATGAAAATCAAACAATTTGGTAATGCATTATAGTCAGAAGAAAATTCAAAAATGAAAATAAAACACAAAGAAAAAAAAAAGAAAATACACAAGGATGAATAGAAAGAGAAATGTAGAAAAATAAAAGGCCATGAAATACAGAAGAATAGAAAAAGACTATTAAAGAAGGGGGAAAAGAACTACAGAGGAAGGAAAAAACAATACATGAGAAAATATACAAATAGTTAATGATAGCACACAAGAACAGAAATACACAAGACAGAAAAACGAGAGGAAACAAGCAAATATATATTAAAAGAGAGGGGCATATAAACAAAAAGGAGAAAAAATACATCAGGATGAAAGGAATGAAAACATTAAATAATGGGAAATAAAGACCTAAATAAAGATAGAAAACCAGCTAAGAAAAAGACACAGAAATACATAAGAAAGTATCAAAGGGGGGGAGAATACATAAGAAAACATAGAAAAAAATAAGAATAGATGGAAAGAGAAATGATTTAAAGAAAAAAATAGGCAAAGAGATAAAAGATGAAAGAAGGCAAAACAAAAAGACAAAAATAGAAAGATTGTAACAAAGAAATACACATGCAGAGATAAAGGATAAAAAGAAATGCATAGGGGAATATTGACAGAGAGGGGAAAAATAAAAACATTATTACTGTATAAGCTAATATTTTCGCGAATGGCGACCTCTGCCACATATTCGCATGTTGTTAAATTCGCGTTCACCACCACACAACAGATCTAGGGAAATTCCCTGACATCAACCAGTTTACGATCATGCTGTTTGTAAACACTAAGCTCACAAGTTTGTTCTCGCTATACACACAACTCCCGTCACATATATACTCACTCATTTCGACCCGTATCGTATCTCTTGAGCTTGCAGTGTACACACACCCCTATACTAGTACACGCCCTCAGCCCAACCCTGAACAAAATAACAGCTTATACAGTATATATTAAGGAAATATACAGTGAGAGAAGATGATAGAAAAGCCAAAAAAAAAAGGAACAATAGAAAACAAAAAGGAAAAACACAGAAATACAGGTAGATTAAAAATGAATACAAAAAAATGAAAGATAAAACACTTGAGCCTCGATGCTTGGTAACCAGTTTGCATACATTATTTGTTGCTATGTCTGGCAAACTTCCAACAAGCTTTCAGGTTGACAGAACAACTTTTGTTTGAAAGGTATGTATAAAAAATGTATAAAATTTGCATAGATTACAGAAGCGGTCTATTGTGGAGGGTAGAATGTCCACTCTCTTTGTCCGTCATGTTCATAGTGTGGGAAAGGTAGTCTATCGTAAAGTACCGTAAACAATATTTTTCATGATAAAACATTGGTTTAAGAATAAACCAGTTCACAAATATATTCAAAATTTATGCATACTTTAAAACAAAGTTTGTTCTTGACAACCTGAAAACTTGTCAGAGGCTTGTGAGACATAGCAGTAAGTAATGCAAACTGGAACCTATAAAGGACAGAACAATGAGGGCAGTATCACCAAAAAGTAAAGATGGGTTGATTATAAGTTATATCTCCATACAAAATTTGAAAGAAATCCATTACGAAATGTGGCCTGCACAGTACACTCGCGCCATCCTCCAAAGTATGACCTTTGACCCTATAAAAGACGGGACACTGGTGGCAGTATCACCAAAAACTATACGTGTATAGATTTTACCAAGATACACCTCCATACAAAATTTGAACGAAATCTGTTAAGAAATGCAGAAGAGTGCAAGAAATGGACAAATGACCTTTGACCCGATAAAGGACGGAACAATGAGGGCAGTATCACCAAAAAGTAAAGATGTGTAGATTATACCACGATACATCTCCATACAAAATTTGAAAGAAATCCATCCAGAAATGTGGGCTGCAGAGTGCACTCACACCATCCCCTGAAGGTAAAAAAGTAAAGTAAAGTAAAACTATAGGTTTCTAGATTATACCAAGAGACACCTTCAATGCAAAATTTGAACAAAATCTGTTGAGAAATGTGACCGCTAGTGCGCACGCAAACTATCCCCAAAAATATGGCCTTTTACCCTATAAAAGATGGAACACTGTGGGGACAGCATCATCAGAATTATAGGTGTTCAGATTTTACCAATATACACCTCCATACAAAGTTTGAAAGAAATCCGTCGAGAAATGTGACCGCTAGAGCGCACACAAGAATGTGACATCGCCACCGCGGCAGAACGCTGCTGAATCTAAATTATCCTCTGGCATGCTGCCGGGGGATACAATAACAGGTTAATGGAATACTGTTCCTCGTTACTAGGTCCTCAGGAAAGAAAAATCCATAAATTTGAATATATTTGTGAACAGGTCTATTGTGAAAGAAACTGTTTCAAAGCAATACACCTGCTTGCTAATTTTATGCAGAATTCTTGAATAAAAGTTTCTCTTGACGACTCGAAAGCGTGCCAGAGGCTTACCGACATAGGAACAACTAAATGTATGCAAAATGATTCCACCATAAAAATGCCATTATGTATAGCAGGTGCTAACTAGGATTCTGGAGTGAAGCATGTACAAGTTGAAATACATGTACATTTAATAGTTTATAGGTCTATTTGGAAAGGTTGATTATACAGTATAACACATAAGAATTGGTGTATGCTGTAAGGTCTTGGAGTCAACAAAATGATATAAGAATCATGTATGCAAATTTTATGCAAACCTTTCAAACAAAGGTTGTTCTTGACAACCTGAAAGATTACCGAAGGCTTGCCGGACATAGCAACAAATAATGTACGCAAACTGGATTCCAAGCACTGCAGCTCATTTATAAAAAGCAGGTTCATGGAATAGCTCGTCACTAGGTGCTCAGAGAATGTGCATAAATGTGCATAAATTTGTATATATTACAGAAGCGGTCTATTGACTCAATCCTGCCGAGAGTCACATGAACTGCACACAGAAATGTGTATATGGGACTACACACAAATGTTCTGCCTGAACATTTCAGCTGTATCTTGATATATTTTGAATGTGAGGCCATTTGAAGATCAATATTTTTTATGGGACATTTCTACTAGAATAATCTTCCAAGTAACATAAAAAGAATGAGAAAGCTCACAAATTATTTTTTACCTTTCCCAGAACTCAACCTTCCCTTTAATTGTCGAGGTTTGTTTCCTTTAGGGATCAATGCAATTATTCCTACATGTACCATTATTTGTTCTCACAATTATTCATATCTAATTGTATTTTCATGTCCACTGACTTCTATCTTTCAATTCATGTGTGACATAAAAGCAGGAAATATCTAGTTTCTTAATAAGTAACAAGTACATGCACCACCAATTAAAAAGACAGTGATATTAAGGATTCATCAATTTAATAATCATACCTTTGACTGTGAAGCTCTGATAGCACTCATTCTTTTGGAGGAGTCATCATCCAGGTCCACATCCTCAATTATTGATGTTAGTAAGTTCTGCCGCGTTAAGAGACTTGACGTTGCTGCATGTGATGATGAAGCGCTAGCATCAATTGCCTTCCCAACACCCAATGTTTCACCAACCACTGATCCTTTTCTCATCTGTTTTATGAAGAATACTGTATTTAGCATTCAATCAATAAATTCTGTGTTTTAATATATTCCAGCGTACATGTAGCACATAAAATAACTTTATCTATGTAATTATCTATTCTTGCTGTCATTACTAAGTACATTGTGAAGTAGTGCTGAGTCGATCATTATGTACATTATTACTCTCATCTTCTAAACCCTTTTACCCACTTTAAATAAACAGCCAGTTCCATTACATACTCAAAACTAGACAATAAAAGACCTCATGAATTTAAGCTACCACCAAACTAATTACTGGTATTAAAATATTGGGTAAAAGCAAAAGAGGCCTTATCACTAGTTATACAATAGTACATTCCCTCATCATCACGCATTATTGGTACAGTATGTGTTGTTGTGATCACGAGGGTGAATCTACCATGATTTAGATTTTTTAAAGTGCAACATCTGCACATGTTGTGAGCATGCTGAGAAAATAAGACATGAAATAACTTTCTAAATGAATTCCATTTTCAAGGTCAAAGTCATGCGTTCTTATTATATTTGTTGATATCAGAGATGTACTAACAAATCTTTTATTCCAATTGCACCCATATAAGATATTGTTATACATATTTAGCTGTTGAAGCATTTTAATTGTCATATTTTTCTTTCATGTATCATTTGAGGATGACAGAACCTGATTGAGCCTTGCTGTATATGATGCTGTATCATTGAAATTCTACATACATACAAGGGAAGACATTTTGGTTTTATTTTTCTGTTAAATATTTTTTTCTGATCATCTTTCATTCAGTAATTTCGTGAAGTTCTGTACATGAATACATCTGTTGAATGTCATTCTTGACATCTACAACATATTTTTTTAAAACAATTTTTACACTACTACAAAAAGTAATGACAAATATTGAATTATGAATGATGATGTTAAGACTGTGTACAATACAGATCAAAATTGACAAATGAATTAAAGTAAAATTATTTTCACTTTAAAATATACTCAACCAAAAAAGTAAGTTCTCCCTGATACCTTTTTAATATAAACTCAAGAAAATATTAGATGAAGTTTGTTCATTCAAAAAGCAAAGTGTGCATAATTTTCATACCCACATTTTGATTGGTTGTGCACTACTGATTATTTTCTCATAATGAAATTATGGTTTGTCTTGCAGTCGGTAGTAGAAGAAAAGTTGCACTTTGCGTTTCCTAATGCAGTGCAGGGTGTACACTGTAAAGGTGCATAACTTGCAATTCAAATTCATGAAACTGCATTGAAAAATTGTGAGTTCAGTGCATTATCTGTCTTTACATGAACAAAACATAAAAAGACTTGCAACGAGTATACATGTACATATATAAACCCTGCATTGCATTATAAAACGAAAAGTGCAACTTTTTTTGTTGTACCAACTACAATAAAAGACATAATTTCATCATAGAAACATAATCAAACATAAGCAAAATAACCAACTGTTGTGTTCTGTGATATTTACATTCATGTAAAATCCATAAAGTCTGGATTAAGACTAATGATGAATACACATGTGATGAGCAAAGGAGCTCGTGGTCGTTGCATGATGGACGTCGAATAAAGTGTTGACGCTACTGTACTTCAGTTCTTACGTTTATTTCATTTTCTGTGTTTGGAGTAGGATATAACAAATTTGGCGACGAGAATGGCGAGCTTGCAACCCCCGCCATCGTTTTTGCCTACCCCTGGTTCACCATCTATGCCCTGGAAACAGTGGAAAGGGTTGTTTGAGAACTATTCTCTTGCTTGCGGGGCGAACAAATTCAACGATGATCGCCGCCGTGCACTACTTCTTCATTGCTTAGGCCCAGAAGGCCAACGTGTGTTTTCTACTCTGCCTCCTACATAGTAGTTCAGCACTCGGGGACTCTGCTAGTGCTAGTAGTGTTAGTTCTGCCGATACACAGACGTGCTCATACACTGAGGCACTTGCCCGTTTGGACACTCATTTCACACCGGCTGTGAATGTTGTCGCAGAACGGTATCGCTTTCGTCAACGAGGACAACGGCATGATGAGACCGTGGACGATTACATCAGCTCTCTTCGTACATTGTCAATCACTTGTGAATTCGGTGAGATGCGAGATGAGTTTATCCGAGATCAACTCGTCGAAAAGACAAACTGTGGGCGCATTCGAGAGAGACTACTTACCGAACCAAAGTTGACATTACAATCTGCTATGACTATTGCACGTCAAATGGAATCCGCTTCAAGGGAAAACCGCGCTTTGGATGCTTCAGCTGATCATGTTAATGCTGTCAGATACAGGTCGAAACAGCAGAAACGCTCTTCCACTTCTACTTCACGAAAATATCAGCACAAGAGTTCACAAGACGGAAAAACTGAGTAAAAACAAATTAAGCAATGCTTGTTTCCGTTGTGGTGATAAGAGGCACAGAGCGAACGATGAGAATTGTAAAGCTAAAAATGCACGTTGTTCTTTGTGCAGCAAAATCGGACATTTTGCCCGTGTCTGCCAGTCTACGTCTAAAGTGAATATGGTGTCTGAAGTTCAACAGGATGATACACTTGCTGAAACGCGTGGTGATAGAGTTGAAGTTCTAAACATTGTGATTTCTTCAGTCCTTTCGGACAATATTAACTGTACTGTGTCAGTGAATGACACACCGGTGGAGATGGTATTCGATACCGGGTCACCAGTTTCACTAATGCCTGCGAACATGTTTGACAGACATTTCTTGCGGGACGCGCTCCTCCCTCCAAAGGCAGGAGTACAGCTTACGACATATCTAGAGCATGAACCGATTCCAATTGTGGGAATGTTTCCTGCTACAGTTTCCCACGATTCCAGTACTTGTGATGTTTTGCTGTACGTGGTCGAGCACGGTAATTGCATATTGGGCCGTGATCTGATCTCAGCTCTGCGACTTACTCTTCACGATAATGTTGTCATGAACATTTCGCGTTCAATTCAAAGCGAATTTCCTGAGCTCTTTCGCAACGCACCGGGTCTAGCGAAAGGCTATGTGCACCGCATCAAGACTAAATCAGTACAGCCAGTACAGCACAAGCTACGACGCCTTCCTTTCTCCATTCGCGATAAAGTTTCAACTGAACTTCGACGCCTGGTGGAAGCTGATATTATTGAGCCTATTGATGCTAGTGAATGGGTATCTTCCCTTGTGGTTGTTCACAAGAAGAATGGAGACATTCGATTGGGTGTGGACCTTCGTGATGTGAACAAAGCAATAGTTGAAGACAAGTACCCACTGCCGCACATTGAGGAACTGCTCGCTGAAATGCGAGGATCTACTGTTTTCAGCACATTAGATCTCGCCAGTGCATACCACCAACTTCTTCTACACGAGGATTCACGTCACCTCACAGCTTTCATTACGCATGAAGGACTTTTCCAGTTCAAGCGTGTTTGCTTTGGATTATGTTCTGCCCTATCAGCATTCCAAAAGCTTATGGCTTCTGTCCTGGCAGGACTCAACGGTGTTCAGTGCTACCTTGATGATATTGTCATCCATGGGGATACACAAGAAACCCATGACAATAACCTCCGTGCAGCTCTTCTTCGTCTTCAGAGCATTGGACTTTCGCTAAACCTACAGAAATGTCACTTCAACCTTCGCGAAATCAACTACTTGGGGCATACCATTTCTGCCGAGGGACTACAGCCCAATGAAGCTCACGTCACAGCAATACGCGATGCTCCTGTTCCAAGCGATGCTGCTTCACTACGTTCCTTTCTAGGACTTGCATCTTACTATGCAAAGTTCTTGCCCAACTTCTCTACTGTCACAGCACCATTAAGGGAATTGACAAAGAAGGAGATCCCTTTTGTGTGGTCACATGCTGCCGACCATGCATTCAACAAAATCAAAGACTTGATTTTGCATTGTGCTACACTTCATCTGTTCGACCCAGATCTTCCAGTCATCATTTCTACTGATGCGTCAGACTACGGTCTTGGAGCCGTTCTCATGCAAGTGAAAGATGGTAATGAGGTTCCGATTGCTTTCGCTTCGCGTACGCTCTCTCAAGCAGAACGAAATTACTCTGTAGGGGAGAAAGAAGCTTTGTCATGTGTCTGGGCATGTGAAAAATGGTTCCAGTATGTTTGGGGGCGCCATTTTGTGCTTCGCACGGATCACCAGGCACTCACTACATTGCTGTCAACGAAGGGATCCAAACGCCAATCCATCCGCATCGCTCGATGGGCGACTCGCCTACTACGATTCAACTATAAAGTCGAGTATGTGCCAGGCCTACAGAATTATGCAGCAGATGCATTATCGCGACTTCCGCAGTCTACACAAGATGTCATTGAGGATGACGATCACACTGTTGTGATACAGAGCATATTGGCTGACGCTTCCATTACGAAAGCCGAGCTTCAACACGCGACTGCTACTGATTCAACTCTACAGCGCGTGATTGCGAAGATTTCCAACGGCTGGTCGAAGGACGCAAGCAAAGATAGCGCACTGAAAGCCTATTATATGGTACGAGATGAGCTTGCTGTTATCGACAACTGTGTGTGTCGAGGTGATAGGGTTGTCGTTCCATCATCCTGTCGGTCAACATTGATCTCTATTGCACATTCTGCCCACCAAGGAATTATACGAACGAAGCAACGGCTTCGAGATATCTACTGGTGGCCAGGAATGGACCGAATGGTCGAGGACACCATTCATCATTGTGTCATGTGTCAATCTAGTGATAAGGTCTCACGTACACGTAATACCCCCCTACAGAGCGTTCCTCTTCCTGATGGCCCATGGAAGAAGATAGGCATAGACATAACTGGTCCATTCAATTCAAAACAATCGTACAAATATGCAATTGTGGCCATAGATTACTACTCAAAATGGCCTGAGGTAGCTTTTGTGTCTGAAGTAACATCACATTCAGTTATTACATTTCTCACGCAAGTGTTTGCTAGGGAAGGCATACCCTCTGAAATTGTCACTGACAATGGGGTTCAGTTTGTGTCAAGTGAGTTTGAAGATTTTCTTAAGGAATTAGGGATTTCTCATTGTAAGTCTTCACTGTACTACCCTCGTGCCAATGGCGAGGTTGAACGCTGGAATAGAGTTCTAAAACAAACAATGCAAATAGCTACTATGCAAGGTAAACCATGGAAGGAAGCAATCCTTGAGTTGTTAATGGCATACCGTGCGACTCCACACCAAACTACTGGTAAAACCCCAGCAGAACTGCTGCATGGTCGACCCATGATCACGCCATTACACATTCACAATGCCACTGACGGCAACAGGCGTGCCCAGGGCGATGCTGAAATTCGTGCGCGAGTTAGTGCAAAACAGGAAAAGATGCGCAAATACGCTGACAATACTAGGGGTGCTTCCATTCCAAAGTTCAAAATTGGTGATATGGTCAGAGTAAAGAGAGTCAAGAAAGTGAATAACTCCAGGTATGAGGCACCACAAAAGATAGTTGGACAAAAGGGTCTGTACACATTTGTTCTGGCAGATGGCCGTGTGTGGAATGCCTCCAAATTGACATTATGCATGTACAAAAACAGTGAAAATAATAACATGGCAAATGATGTGAGTGTGCAGACTGGAAGCCAAAGTCAAAGACCAAAAAGGGACAAAAGAGCACCAGTCTGGACACATGATTACGTCCCTTATTGATTTTATATTGATGAATACAAGTTGTAACAGTGTATTACATGAAAGGTTCTTGAAATATGATTATTTGTTCTTATGTTCATTGTTTATTGACATGCTAAGAAAAGAAAAAAAAAGTTTGTAAAAGCATGCAATATTTTTATTAATCGTTATAACAAAGATGTACAGGTACAAAAAATTCCAAACACAACACAGAAAGTCTCAGTTACTATTTAATTGATAATGAATATTGAGTATTCATATATATATATGTTATTAAGCATATATTGCAGTTCATTTCAAATATCTAGTACACCTGTATGCTAACGCCTTGCAAAATAATTTTGTCATATTTTGTACAACTAACTGTCAGATTAATATACACCCTGGATGTGAAAGAAAAGAAAATTCAAGTTTTAAGTAATCACTACTGCTGTATAAGTGTACATGTATATGCTTTTCTGGTTTTTTAAAATTCATTTACTAGTCAAAATTGTTACACTAGTGCATTTGGCAAGAGTATGAGGATCATTCAGGATATATATAAATGTACATGTAAACTGTGTTCATATATCCAGATATTCAATTTACAAAGGTTATGAAAAGAAAAATTACCCTTTTTTAAGCAGAGGGGAGATGTTGTGTTCTGTGATATTTACATTCATGTAAAATCCATAAAGTCTGGATTAAGACTAATGATGAATACACATGTGATGAGCAAAGGAGCTCGTGGTCGTTGCATGATGGACGTCGAATAAAGTGTTGACGCTACTGTACTTCAGTTCTTACGTTTATTTCATTTTCTGTGTTTGGAGTAGGATACAACACCAACCCAAATGTGGGTTGGAATATTCTGCATACTTTGATTCTTATATGAATGAATTTCATCTAATATTTCTTGAGCTATATGAAAAAGTGTCAGGGGGAATTTACTTTATCCTTTAAGTATAGTGCAATGCATTTATATATGAAAAAGCTTAGTAAAATACAAAGTATTATACAGTCAAACCGCAGGTCCCCAAAAAGTGCTCTATTTTATTTCCAGTTTTGCTTGACTGGGTCAGTCTCTGAATACATAATGAGCAGGAATCCCCAGGAACATCCAATTTCCAAATGGTTGAATGGACTCGTTAACATTTACCGATTGTCATGATTTACACATCATATTAAAGAGGAGGTTCATGACATACTCTATTTGTCTATGAAAAAATATGACAAAATTGGTGAAAATGATGTTATTTTATGACCAAAAATTGGAAACGAAGCGAAAAGTAAACCTGTAAAATACTCACATAGTTTTATTATGAGCCAGGTTGAATTTGACCCGAGTGTGAAGGGCAATATCTATACTTTACAAATATTTAAATAATATGAATAAGCCTGAGTCATATCGAATATTTCATAAACCGGGATTCGACGGCTTTGATTCGATCGAATACCGGTTAATCGATAAATGATGTGCGGTGAAAACAGAGTTGCACACAGTTGCACGCAGTGCATGCACCATGCACCGGTGACCGGTCCGCTGGCATCGCGGGCATATGTATGGGCCCTTGCTGCTCGAAATTAACGATAGCCCGCTAGCCAATGGCTAGTAAAAATCACAGCGGACGAGCCAAAATCTTAAGTTTCTAGTCCGTATGGCTAGCCAAAATGTCACTAGTGTCGCACGAAGCGATGCTCATTGTCGACACACCCGACAATGATTCAAATTCAAAGAATTAATAATCTTACTTTGTCTTTGGAGAGCTGAATGGAACACGTTTGTTCGATGCCAAAAAAAACAAAACAATACGAAATAAACTTTTCGTCGCTCAATATAGACTCGACTTCATTCAGCTTCAGAGATCATTCAGAAGTAATTGCCAATTTGATGAGAGTGTGATATTAGTTATTGCGAATTAAGTAGGAACACTCGTACTCATGCCCGTATTTATCATGTTCAATTATACAATTGTCAAATTGACAATGCAGAGAGAGTGCAAGAAAATTATCGTAAACTTCAGTTCGTAACGGCAAAACGATTTTTCCATAGAGAAAGCACAGGTAAAGCGCGACGTCCTCCGCGAGCGAAATAGCGAAAGTTAGCCAACAGTTTGAACTTTGAAGTCGCCTTCACGTTCTCTGCTAGTATATATGCTGTACGTTACGGAGTTTCTTTTTTTATTTGATTTTTTCATGGTGGCTACGGTAGTCAAAAATCTGGCGGACTACAAATCGATGCACCGAATTTGCCAAAACGTATTCGGGATTCGATGTCTTCGATCGAACACCGGCTAACCAATCGATTCGACTCAGGCTTAAATATGAATGTACACTTTATGACAGGGTCAGGATCCAGCAAAATGTAACCGAATTGCACATTGTGTCCTTCAAACAGTTAATTCCAGCACTCTGATTGGTTACTTCACAAGTCCTTTCCCCAAAATAGATCAACATGTTGGTCACAGCCAGGACCATGTTTGCACAAGAGGTCAAGAGTTCACCCAACAGGTGGAATGTGGTTTCAAATATCGAGCCCTAATCTTGCAGGGTGGCCGTGTCAGCCAATCACAGTGCTAGGATTCTATGGTCTTGACAATTTCAATGATATATTATGTACTTGGGTTGAATATTGCTGGATCCTGATCCTGTCATAAATGTATGGGTGTTTTGAATATGACGATGTAAAAGATGAAACTTCAACGCTTCCATACATATGCGTTTTAATAGTGGCTCATATACTTTTTATATGTATTTTATGGACTTGAAATCTTATAAAGAAAAGTGTTTTGTTTCACTATTTCATTACTTATATTCAACTACTTATCCTTTAAAACATAACTTAAACACGGTATTTCTGTGTTGAATATGACCATGCAAAACAGCCCGCTGGTTGCAAAGAGAGTATGCCATTTCAGGCACTGAAAATAAAATGAGCCCTTTTTGCTCATTTGCATACGACCTGCGGTCTGACTGTATAATAAAAATAAATGCATGAAGTATACATTAAACGTTGGCAGTTTCATAACTGAGCAAATGCAATGACAAAAGGCATTATTCAATAAATAGCAGAACCTTTGTATTGGAACCCTAACCCCTATGCTTTGTACTGTAGCTAATCTCGATGGCAGAAATACTTTTCAAAGAAATTTTCTTTCCTTTGCTTGGAGTTTGTTTGATTTGGAAAGAAAAAATTTGTGCAATTTCTTTCTCCTTGAAGCATGTCATATTACATTTATATTTTATGATAAGATTTTGAAACAATGATTTTTTTAAAGGATTTCTCGTCGTTTTGTTCATTATGCATAATTATAGGATAATAGGATAGATTTTTAAAAAATAATATGTAGCTCTATGTGTGTATGTGTGTTTGTTTATTTTGTGTCTCATAATAAAATTATTGAATTCCAAACAGGTAGCAGACTTTCATTAACGAAACTTATATTCCACAACTAAGTAAATGTAGAAAAAAAAAAGATATGCCTACAATTTTTAATACTTACTACATCTTTCCCTAACGTCTCCAGTGCAATGAAATAGGCGGCAGTGGATTCACGACGTGAAAGGGAAAGATAGGACGTCTCCGTCAAATGATTCCTGACAGAATCAATGGTTTCTGTATAACGACAATCGAAAGCAACGAAAATGATGAAATCAGTGTCATGAACTTTCCTGCATCACTTCCTTTCCTACTTTCCCACCATGTGAAGCAGTGAACTACAAGACATTTTAATCTAAATTCTTTTGAGTCTTTTCAGACCCACACCTGGAGAACCCCCTCCTACAGCCATTACTAGGTTATATGCAGTGTCCAAACATTTAAATTTCTTTCAAAACTTAATAAATATGCACATCGTAATATGCCAGCAGAATTTCATATCTCAACAATTTTCAGGGTGGGAGGCAATAACGGGAGGAGAACCCAAACATTTACACATTTTCTTCTTCAAATTTCTTATTCCTCTTAAAAGATTAAAAACCCCAGAAACAATGTCTTGCATAAGAATTTAAAAGAAGATCAAATTTATTGAAAAAAAATTGTTTAACATTTTTTCAATTAAAGGTAATGTAGAGTTTTGGTAAGCCCTCCAGAACTTTTCGTCAGATTTCTTCAATTTTTGTTGATAAATAGCAAGATACTAGCAATACTATTACACTGTGAAGATTTCGCCTCCTACAGTTTAATATTAAACAAATACATGTAAGAGGTAAAAAATTATTTATATGCCGGGACAGGCACGTAAATACTATACACTCTACACACACGTGTAAAACCAATGAGTACACACAGTAACACATTATGCTGTCTCTAGATGCGAAGCCCCACAATTGCTGTGCGGGGAGCTATTTGGGCTGGACATGTTCTAGCATATATGCCAGTGATGTAGCATTCCTTACAGATATTTTACACTGAAATTCACTGGAAATCATAGATGGAATGCCAAATGATCTCTTACAAACATCTTTTGATACAAAGAGAACAATATGAGACTATATCTAACAATTTTATTTCCTATAATTTTCCATTTGCTACCATGCTATACTGTACATGCGCTTTAAACATGCACTTTAAACATGTGAAATATATCATCATGGATTACAGAGTATCCTTTCCACATGCCCCAGACAGTAATGCATCCTCAACTGCTTGGAAGAGATGGAGCAAGGAAAGAAACATTAAATGGTCAAAACCAGATTTTCTTAACTCTCTCTTTTCGAAAATGGAAATTTTATGTCCATCTTCCTGTAATGAATTGCAATTTGCATCCTTTCGACTAGTCCATTGCCTGGCGATCCGGCATATTGAGCTATGAAAACAATGAACCAGTCCTTTATATTTCAGGGATTGTGCGATTAGTGGAGAGTTACGCTCTTGTACATGTAGGATACGAGTGTAGAGAAAGAGATTTGATAAAATTCAAGACTCGGGCATTTTTGCGCAAACCAAGTTTCGAACAATTTACAAAAGTTACTCAAGCGTGAAATATTGTCAATACTCATACTTTCATCTGATGAAACAAGCATTCACCCATACTTGTATAAGAAAAAATCATATTGGCATTGTAAAATCATGGTTTATGAGAATATTTTCAAAGTGCGTAGGTTTTGGGGGTTTTTGCTTATATGCAGTGTCCTAACTTTAACTTAAAGCTAATGTACAGTTTTGGTAACAAAGAGGAAATTGGAAAGAAACTTGATACTAATGAAAATAGCATTTATATTCCCACTACAAAGAAAACAAAAGTCTGATTTATTACGTGCAACAATTAATTCATCAAAAACACTCATTAAATGCATTTGAAAATAACATTAAAAATTTGGAAAGCAACAAAATATCTCATTTCAGTTGGTTTTAGGTTCTCTTATGTTTCCTTTTTGAGATACGACTTGTAGCATTTTATTTGTTCTAGAGGGGTACATACATGTACATATTGATGCCTTGGAGTAACCACTACTGAAGCCATGCACATTTGTAATGTTTCATGATTTTCTTTCAAAATCAAGAACATTTGTGTGTCACAGGTTATTGCAAGTCTAAAGTGGGTTAGCTATGAATGCTTCATTTTCAAAGGAGAGCTGATTTGGAGGATTTTCATATTACTAACTCACCCCCCCCCCCTAGAAAAATATATTGGATCTGCCCCTGCAACATTATTTCAACAATAAGACTTTAATTACCCGTAGGTAATATACTTAGGATATATATATATATTTCCAGCTCACCTAGGCCTGCCTCCATGAAGGATGTAGACGTAGTTGGTATTCTTGTGAATGGTTTGCCTGTAGGTAAGGTACTTGGAAGATGTGTCTCTTCCAGCTCTCCTAGGCCTGCCTTCTTGGAGGGTAATCTTAGACCATGAGTTGGTAAGATCACAAAGCTATCGTTAATATTATGTAAATCTTTATTTCTTATTTAATATAATTTATGCAAATTATATGGATAAATGTACATTGTGATTGATAATCAAGTGAAGAAAAGCCTTGGAGATAAAATGTTGATGCGAGAAGTTTTTTTCTAAACTTTAAAAACCTTAAGAATGTTTTATTCGGTGACAAAGAAGGGCAGTTTGAAATGATATTTTGGCACCCTTTGCTTCAGGATGTCCTTTTCATATTTGATAAATCACAAACTTTCCGCACTGATTTGTCATAAAGCTTAGTCTTAAACCTTGAGAAAGCTTATTTTCCTTTGTGATTAGACAGTGCAGTCAGTCAAAGAAAAATATATAAGGGAGTGCTGCAAGATTTAGCTCTGGAATTATCTATATGACCTCTGGAAAATATAGAAATAGTCCAGTAAGGATAAGCACGTGTTCTGTAAGGTACATGTATTTTTACTGTCATTTAGTGGGTTTCTCTCTTTAAGATTCAACACAATAAGATTACAAAGGGTGTCAAAATATCATTTCAAACTGCCCATATTTTTCACCGAATGTATTCTTTCCAAACCTTAGACCCTGTTCTCATAATATGTGATCAAGTGCACTGGACTGCACTATACCAAGGCAAGAATGTGGCAATGTCATTTCTGTCTGCCCAACTGAGGGCCACGGCTATCCAAAATAGCAAACCTCTGGAGCACCTGTAGGGGCTGGCGCATGCTACAACACATGATCCATCCTTGTAGTGAGAGCAGGGTCTTAGGCATATGAGGGGCTGAAAAAAATTACTTCATTCAATTGTCAGAAATGTGTGACCCGCGCTAAAGTCAAGGTGAATTCAGTGACAGCTTCAGTGTTTATTCTAGCAGATGAGCACTGGAAAATTGATCAATATTGATTTATTCATTATACTAGGCGTGTCACCACTCAGTGCTTCAGATGCCTTTTCGGTACTCTTAGAGATCTCCCTCCCAAATAAAAACTAGACTTCAACTTTATTTTTTTGTTTCCAAGGGTGCTCTGTTTTTGTCGCTTCTTCACCCTTCTAGTATAATAATGACTCTTTCGCCACTGTACCATTATGGTACATTAATATATTACCTTTTACTAGGTGTACCACCACTTGGTGGTTCAGTTGCCTTTCCAGCAGTCTTAGAGTGTCTCCCTTCCATCGTCAAAGGTATCCTGATAGCAGAGAAATATCAACTGTACAGAAAGGAACGGGATATAATGTAGAGGTTACTACATGGTCAGTCACATAGGTCTACCCTTCGCCGTATAACTAAACTCTACCACTCACCAGACATGTATAGTTTACAGGTGATCTGACATTTGCTATTGTGCAGAGGTGGACTGGGATCGATGTAAGTCTGGAAATTTGATCAAAATATGGTACTTCTTTTTGATCAACTGGCCCTCAAGCAAAAGTTTCAAGTGGGGAGAAAATTCCCCAGACTCCCCATGCCCAAACAGGCATACCCAGAAGTGCACCTCTCCCCCTTCATCTGAAAATAAAAAGTCATTCCTGTAAGTGTGTACGTGACTGTGACTTTGTGTGTCACGCCCCCCCCCCCCCCCCCCCACTCCTGTTCAACAAGTCTGACTATTAAACCAATGCTCACACCCCTACAAGACCTGCAACACTGCCTCAGATGACATTTGCTCCTTGTTTTATTTGGTCAGTCATAGGGTTAGGGTCAGTGCACTTTGACATCCTTATTGATACATGTACATTTATGTAGGCCGTTTAATGGCAAACATTCACCACTGAACTCGTACAGTATCGAGTTTGCTAGATTTCTAACTCAAAGGCTTTTCAGAATTTGGGGTTTCCAAGATGAAAACAGAGTTTTTACAAGCCCCTTTTCTCTTTCCTCATGTATGATCTACCCTGGAGTTTTTCCTTGCTACGGTTGCAAGTGGGTTAATTAGGTTAGATCTAGGCCTATAGGGATAAAGGGCTAGTCCCACCTGAAATCCATTATAGAAAAAAAAAGGTTCCCACGTGAATGATTTTGGCAAGTATAAAATTGCAAAATCATACTGCACAGTGCACAAATTGCCTGATACATGTATTTAGAGTTTAGTCATGGATAAGTGTATTTGTAATTAAATATCATAATTGATAGGATTGAAGTAAATTGAATATATCATAAAGAAAATGTGAGAAAATTACAATGCCCCGACCGGGATTCGAACCTGGGACCCTAGCCCTGGACTCTCGATGGAAAGAGAGGGGCTATATGTGAGATTGTTACTTTGCTTCGACGGGAGCCCAGATAGCTCAGTTGGTAGAGCACTGGTCATGTAATCCAGGGTCCCGGGTTCGAATCCCGGTCGGGGCATTGTAATTTTCTCACATTTTCTTTTAAATGATATATTCAATAAGTGTATTTGTTTAGGGATCCATAAATTCAACAATAACATAATTATATAGATTTTAATTGGCATCCTTTTGAATTTAATACATATCAAATACATAATACATAATACATGTACATAATACATAAAGTCCAGAAAGAGCTACGAAAATGAACTCTGATATCCAGAACCTGCCATATAATACAGATAGACTGCAGACCCGCAACCTTCCTTCCCTTGAATACCGAAGACGCAGAGGTAACATGATCTAAGTATACAAGACCATCATGCACACGTGTATCCCCGGATCCCTGTATCCTTGTATCACATTTACCGCCCATTTGATTATCAAGAACAAAATCTTCCCTCGTGTACAATCTACATCCATACTTCTAGTTTACATGTACACCACTTATTACTCAGTTCCTGTATACCCCAATTATTATATCAATATGGCACGAAAAAGAGACATGATAACGAAGCTTTTCGACCTGCACTCATCAGGTTATGCAACCTGATGATAACCTGATGAGGGCAGGTCGAAAAGCTTCGTTATGTCTCTTTTTCGTGCCATATTGAAATTTTGCAGTACCAAGAAATTATTTGTGTATTATATCAATGTATCACATTCTTGTATTCTCTCACATACTCCTCCCAGGCATCGATCTTTACCACGATGACTCCTCCACAAAACCAACATAAGTTCAATCTGCGGAACTAAATTATACTAAGTAGTTTGCGCTCTTACAAAACCAACACTCTAACGTTCCATAGTACATAAAAATTTCCTCTATTTCCATAATCGATTCAAAACATTGGATTCTGAAGGTACTCCTTAAAGTATTATTAGCCTATTATTATCATTATTAATAAAATCATTATCATAATCATTGCTATTATAATACCGGTAGGTCTATATTATAAATCATTGTTATCATCACGCTATTATCATTGTCATCATTATTGTTACTATTTATTGTATGGGTCAATCCACATCAAATCAACGGATTTTCAGACAAGTTGTCACCCGACCCCCTTTGATTTTCTTTAAACTCGCACCAAATGTTCCCCCAAGTGTCTGAAGAAAAACCCCGAAATATTTTGCCCCAAGGTCAAACGGTTGCCAAGATATGGCCTCGCCTAGCAACCAATGCACGGACAAACCAATAGGGCTAATTAAATTTATGCATTTTTGATTGACAACTGTAGCCAAAATTCTTCACACAGAGAGCTCATTGTCTGGATATTGTGAGAACTTTATGCCCTTTACAAAAAAAAATAATCATGACACAAATACGATTCTCCGTTTTCGTGTACGAGGTCACCGAAAATGGCGTGAACTGCAAAATCTGTGATTTCAAGTGTATGTTTGGAGGCTCATAGCTTCAAAATCAAATAAGCTTAGGACCCAATATTTTTTATGTGAACACTTTTAGTATTGAACAAACCTAAAAAAAAGTCAGAACGTTAGTCCAAGCGGTTTTGCTAAAGAGCGCCCTCAAATTTGGGATATTTTCAAAATAAGCCAAGTTCAAGGTCATGGATCACCCTTAGTCCAATCTCGGAACACCACCAATTACTAAAAGTATTCAAATATACAAAATGTCAATTTTTTTTTTTTTTTTTTTTGCGCACCTTTTCCCAACTCCGTATGCTATTAAGCACTACTGCTAGTATTTCAAGCTTACCAACGTCTCTCTATTCTGTATTCAGCCTGTACTCCTCAGTCTGCCATACACTCCTAAACTCTTCAAAGCCCAGTGGACCGAATCGTTTCAGTAATGCACCAACAATCCAACATGACCAAAGTCACTGCGCTGCAACACCGCGACCCCGAGCCTTTTGAGCAGTAGAGGCTCGAGTGTGAGTTGTGTACTAATAATGCTGTAACACGCAGACACCGTCACCTTTTATACACGAATTCAATTTAATTGCAGGAAAATTCAACTAAGCCCTGCCCTGTGCCCCCTTTCTTCTGGCTCTATAACTCCCAGATTAGACGCTAACACTTCTTCTTGGTTTGACTTGGGCTTCAGAGCTTACTGTCACAGGAGATAAGAAAGAAGAAGCTCAAAATATAAGCTGAGCTAAGATTCAAGCACCCGAGTAATTAACAGTACACTTCGGTCTTCGCTATTGCCAAGATGACCGACAACCTTCTCAAATTGGGATTTCCCAGTCTTATGAAGCGCGCGAACGAAGGGGATTCCCCTATTCGGCCAATCGAAATGATATGAGCCTCCTGTCCATCGGGCACTATACGGTATGCAGGGGCGGGTCCAGGATTTTGTCAAGAGGGGGCACAAATCTCAGAAAATTTTCTGACAAGCAAAAAACAAAAGAGAAAGAAAGAAATGATCATCACACATTTGTGGGTCTCTTGTCCTTCCAAATTCTCTGACGAGCAACAAACACATGGATTGGACGGAAAGGTGGAGACGTGCATGTGCTGGATTAATTGCTCAAAAGCCACTTCGGAGATGCAATTTGAGCATGAGCAGATAAAGGTCATCTGTACCAAATTCTAAAACCCACTGACACTAATATTCGATATGTGCTCATGAATGTCATGTAATCATTATTCAATTATGCACTAATGGTGCATTCCATGATATCCAGGTGGAAGTATTCTTTTTAAAGGGGGAAACAAAAACTATTCATGAGGCACCTCTATCACTCCCAGAGTTATTTTTCTGAAGTGCACATTAAGGGACCCTCCATGTCTAAAATATCTGTGGATATTTGGGGTCATTTGTACCATGCGCTCACCCCGAACTGGCTTATTGCTCAAAAGCTGCGACTCCAGCTGAATCAGAAATCGGCAAATAAAATTTTAAAAAGGAATGAAATTGAACGGAAAAGTGTAAAATGTGCGTAGAAGGAGTAAGATGAACGAATTAGAAAGTAATGGAACGAAATCGACAGAATAGATAATAGAGGGAGAGTGGTAGGCCTACAAGTTGGCACTTCACTAGCGGATCCAGGGGGGGCGAATCGGCCGCCCCCCCCCCCTATTGGCGGCGGGGAAAAAAGAAAAGGAGGGGAAAAGAAAAAGAAGAAGAAAGGAGGAAGGAAAGAAGGAGAAAAGGGGGAAAGAAAATAAGGAAAAAAGATAAGGAGGAAAAGAAAGAAAGAAAGAAAGAGAAAGATGGGGGGGGGGGGGGGAGGGGTCAAGCACGTGCGAAACCCGGGCCGGTCCTGGCTTGTGGAAAATTAAGTCGGAATGCAACCTATTTCCCAAAAAAATCTCAGCCTAAACGCAGTGTCTGAAATGCTTAGTGCAAATGCGCTGACGATAATAATGCCCCTGCAAAGAAATTTCGAGCCATTCCTGAAGAATTTATTTGAAAAGAGGGGGCCGGCCGTGACGGCAGCGTTGGATAAGGGAATGGGGGAGGGGGGGGGGGGGGGGGTAGGGTGTGCACATGTTCAGTTGCGCTCCGCGCATTGGGGGCACATTTGAGTATGAGTCTAGCAAAGGTATGGAGGATATGTAAAAGCACTCATGATAAGGTCGAGCCCGGCCCCCTACAAAGTGGAGCAGAACCTGCAGAAGTGCAATCGACAGATCCGGGGGGGGGGGGGGAGGTTGTCATGCATGGGGCCTTTGAAGCCGTTATTGAATAAAGGGGCCGGCCACATATAGATGTCAAGCTTTATTTTCTATAAGGTTAGTGCTAAATCACTCTTGATAAGGCCGCCTGGCCCCTTCAAAGAGCGGCAGAATAAGGACATTTTGGGCGGTTGGGCCAGTCCCAAAAATTTGGAAGCCCTGTATTTGTTTGAAGGGGCAGAGCTCTACATAATTATATCCCCCCAAAAAAATTGAGGTGGGGGATGGCCTGTATTATCATCCCCCAATATTTTGGATAAAATAAACAAGAATTGTTATACATTACCTTAAAACTTATGATTATCCAAACTCCTTATTTAATGATTAGAATTAAGGAAATAAGAAATGCAATTTCAATGCGAAAATATCGAAGAAAATTTGTTCACTCACATTGTTATTCTCAATTAATTGGCGTAGATCCATGCATTCCTTCTTTTCATTAAAACCATTTTGGGATGCTCTAAAATGCAAGTTTAATAGACTTTTTTAAATAGATTTTTGAAAAAGTCCCTGGTGTGGGAGGGGGATACTCCCCTCCCACACCCTCCCCCGGCTCGGTCGCTTCGCTCAGTGGCGTATCTAGGGGGCAGGGCGGCACTGGGAGGGGGCGAGAAAAAAAGCAAAGGAGAGAAAGAAAATAAGGGGGAAATTAATAAAAATCTTAATCCTTACGGATTATGCGCCCCAGATTTTGAAGGTCTGAAATGTGCAAAAATTTTGCAGATTTGCAGACTCGCACAATTATTTTCTTTCAGGATCTCGTAATTTTGCGCCCCCAGTATCAGTGGCGTATCTAGGAGGACAGGGGGGGGGGCACGTGCCCCAGGCCGCACTTGGAGGGGGCGCAAAAAACGCAAATAAAAATCATAATGCTTACGGATTATGAGCCCCCCCAAAAAAAAAAAAAAAAAAAAAAAAAAAAATCCGAATGCATTAGAAATACAGTTTTTGAGGGTTGGAAATACAAAATTTTTCAAAAGCTCAGTTGCTTTGCTCCCTTGCCTAAATATTAGCATTATGGATCTCGTAATTTTGCGCCCCCCGTATATACATGTAGTTCTCAAACCGCTTAAAGGGTTCAAAATTTGAAAAATAAAAATGTAATTGTCGTTGTTCTGCTCGCTATCATGTAAATTTGAATGAAATCCCAACTTTCGGTCGCCTTGCTGAATTTCTCGACTACTTCTCAAGGGTTTTCGTTAATTTTGCTCCCAGTTTTAGAAGTGAGTGAATAGAAAACCGTTTATCAATGTACAAAATTCGAACTTCTTGATTGCTCAATAGCAGTAGTCAAGTGCAAAATTTCCTGACTAAAATGAACAGGGAATTACGTTTTTTTAGGGTTAAAAATTGAAAAATTGCCGCTCAGTCGCCTTGCTCCCTCACTTCTACAATAACTTAAATAAGTTTGGGGACTCGGGGTTGGGGCTTCACATCGATTGTATGTCTTAGTAGGGCGGGCCTCTGATCTCTGATAGTTGGTTGTTGCAATGTTTTTTTGTTGTTTTTTTTTTCTTCTTCTTATAATAATTGACCGGTGCAGATTCTGGTAATCTATTTCTGATGTATGATATATATTGTTTGTATACAGTTATCAATAGTCATTTTAAGCCAATCTAAGCTTTTCTCAACAATTTTTTACGATAATTTTTGTTGTATAATTATTATTGTGTTGTGATCAAATATTATTTCAGTTTATTTAACTTTTTGAAGAATATACAAAATTACTACTCAATTGTTACAATTTCGGTGCCATTCTCTGTTATGATTATTTATTGTTTTAAACCAAAAAAAAAAAAAAATGAAGGTCCAAATGTTAATTAATAAGAGTAGCACCACTGACAATTTATGTTATTAATTCTAAAAAAATCGTCATTCATGAGTTATATAATCGCAACCCGTTCGGTAATTTTCTGTTTATATTATATAATTTAATCGCCAATTCTCGTGCAAATCATGGATTTGTTTTTTTGTAATTTGAGCTAGCTAGCCAATTTTGTTTGAAACTCTAATTATGTGTTCTATATCTTCCACATTCTTTATTATCTCTTCGCCCCTAGTCACATTCACACACATGTACACACACACAACTCGACACATCACTACATGCACCTCTCTGCACTTGCACGCACCAAGCACTCCAGATTCATTATATTGTACTGCATACCAATTTGTTCTTCATTCATGGATATGGATGATATATTAAATGATGAACTATTTAATTCCCAGAGCAAATACTACACTGCAAAAGAATTCATTTCTACTTTTAATTCAACAAACCAAAATGGTAAACGAAATTTTTTCAGCGCAATACACATAAATATCCGAAGTTTGCAAAAGAACTTTGATACTTTCAATGAATTTTTATCTATATTAAATTCATTTCCTTTTTCTGTAATAGCTTTGACAGAGACATGGTTACACTCAACGACCCCTCCCATATTTGATATCGAGAATTACACATTTAACCATATAGATCGCAAAAATGGTAAGGGAGGCGGTGTGGCGTTTTATATTCACAATAATCTGCATTATAAAGTGAGGCATGATATTATAATTAACGGCGTAGAAACCCTATTTATAGAAATTATTGACGATAACTATAAAAATAAAATAGTCGGTGTAATTTATAGACCACCAAACAACATAGCTGATATATTTTTAGATAAATTAGAATCATGTCTTGAAATCGTATCTCGAGAAAACAAAGACATTTACCTCATGGGTGATTTTAATATAGATCTCTCTCTACCTTACACTGCCCTTGGGCAACATTTTACTAATTTATTATTATCATTTTCTTTCAAACCTCTTATTGACAAACCTACGAGGATTACAAATACAACACATACAATCATTGACAACATTTTCTCAAACGTACTGAGTACAGATGGTAATGGAATAATATATTACGATATCTCAGACCATCTACCAATTTTCACGATATGTTCAGATAATAAACGCTTACATCAACATTCAAATAAAGAACGCATTACTCGACGAAAAGAAACCAAACGCAACATAGAGTCCCTAAAAACAGATTTGAGTACAGAAGGATGGCAAGATGTTTTTCATGAGACAAAGGCTAATAATTCATATGAAATATTTATAAACAAACTTCTTCATTATTATGATAAAAATGTGCCTCTGACAAGAATAACTTCCAGCAAAAAGAAGAATAAACAACCGTGGATCACTCAAGGAATAATAAAATCAATATTTACTCGTAATAGATTATATAAAATATCACTTAAATCACCTACTTTGGCACATCAAAACAAATATAAAAAATACCGTAATAAGCTAACTTCTATTATCCGTTTAGCACGAAAATCATATTTTTCTGACAAAATTGAAAGCAATAAAGACAATAACAAAACATTGTGGCATACAATTAATGAAATGTTAGGTAAAAAAAGAGAAAATGTACAAAATGTTGAATTATTAGAGAATGGAAATTACATTAAAGACAATGGTCTTATTGCTGATGCATTTAATACATATTTTACCAATGTTGGCCCAAAATTGGCCTCAAAGATTAATACTAATGATAATGATTTTTCACAATATCTAAATAATCATACCGAGCACTCATTATTTTTTAATCCGACGAATGTTCATGAAATTTTAGAAATTGTTCGATCTCTAAGTCCTTCTAAATCTAGTGGCCATGATGGAATAAGTGTACATCTTTTAAAACAAATTATTCATTTCCTGGCTTCCCCGCTGGCGCATATTTTCAATCTATCTCTTTCCCAGGGAATTTTTCCTGATTCACTAAAACTTGCCAAAATAATTCCAGTATTTAAAAAAGATGACCCATGCCTTATTGCAAATTATCGCCCAATCTCGTTGTTACCAAGCTTTTCTAAAATACTTGAAAAAATTGTTTACAAACGTTTATACTCTTTTTTGGATATGAATAAACTATTAATTCCCAACCAATATGGCTTCAGAAAAAATCATTCGACTGACCACGCAATTTTACAACTGTACGACAAAATAACTGATTCATTTTAAAAAAAGGAGCACACTGTTGGGGTTTTTATGGATTTATCGAAGGCATTCGATACAATGGATCATGCTATATTATTATGTAAATTAAAGACATATGGCATCAGAGGGATCGTACTTTCCTGGTTTAAGGACTACTTAGATAATAGACGTCAATATGTTAATTTCAAATCCAAATCATCTAATATATGTACTGTGAAATGTGGAGTACCACAGGGCTCAATCTTAGGGCCCTTACTGTTTTTAATATATATGAATGATATTGTCAATGCATCACCTTTACTAACATACGTTTTATTTGCAGATGATACTAACATATTTTATTCACACCAAAATTTAAACATGCTTGTTACAACTCTGAATCTAGAACTAAAGAAATTATCATTGTGGTTTAAATCCAATAAACTCTCCCTCAATATAAACAAAACAAACTTCACGTACTTTAAACACATTAATTCTACACATGTATTTCGCAATAATATTTTCATTGATGACATGCCCGTTACTGAAAAACATGAAACAAAATTTCTAGGTATATTGATCGACTCAAATGTAACTTGGAATAGTCACGTTCGTAACATTAGCATGTTGGTAGCAAGAGGCATAGGTATTTTATATAAATTGAAATATTATCTTTCTCAAAGATCACTATTAATGCTCTACAATTCATTTATTTTGTCACATATATCGTACTGTAACATAGTATGGGGAAATAGTAACAAAATGAATATAGACACTATCTTGCGTCTTCAAAAGAAAGCACTCCGTATCTGTTCTCATTCTCATTATTTAGCCCACACCGATCCTATATTTCATAAGTTTAAAACATTGAAAATTAACGATATTCACACCTACCAAACTGCTATATTTATGTATAAATTTTCCACCAACGCTACACCAATATCCTTTCATAATATTTTTATCTACAACAGAGATGTCCATTCCTACCCGACACGACATTCATCAGATCTTCATTTAACAAATCCAAAATTAATAATAGCTCAAAAAACGATAAGATATCATGGTCCAGATGTTTGGAACAATTTACCTCATGATATTAAACACGCCGTATCTCTTTTTTCTTTTAAAGCTTCGTTAAAGAAGTATTTGCTATCCACTTATTTGTAAACTTCTCACTTGCACACTTTTCACTTCCACACTTTTCACTTCAATCCCTTTCCTTCCCCCTTTCCCCTTCTTTTTGTAGTAAGAATTTTTTTTTTTTCAGTTAGTGACATCGCTTTTATGATATAGACATTTTATATTAATTGTGCTTTCCATGTAACCCTTTCCACTGGCTGCTATTCATTCAAGCATTTTGCTTAAGATAGCTGGCCCCTGCATTTCTGCCATTTCTACTTGTTCATTTCGATTTATAATCATGTCTTTATTCTGTTGTCATTGTTATTTAACTGTCACATTTGTAATTTGAACAATTATGTTGTATATTTATTACTATAATTGTTTGTAAATCTGTTATTTGATTTGACAATAAATGCAGAAAATCCTGCTTTGCAGGTTGTTAAAAAAAAAAAACTTAATTGTTCGTACCGGGCGCCATAATCCATAGATACGCCACTGCCCAGTATATAGTTCTTAAATAGCTTAAAGGGTTCAGAATTTGAAAAAATAAAGATGTAATTGCTTTGCTCGCTATAATCATGCAAGTTTCATATGACTATATTTTGCGCCCCCAATATAGGATAAAGTGTATAAAACAGCATTTGCAAAGGTTCAACTTTTGAAAGGAATCTCAAATTTAGGTAGCCTTGCTGATTTTATCGACTCTTTCTCAAGCCTATAGGCTAGGGTTTTTGTTACTTTTGCTCCCGATATAGAAGTGAGTGAACAGAAAACCGTTTATCAATGTATACAATTTGAGCTTCTCTACCGCTCAGTTGCGGTGGTCTATTGCAAAATTTCCTGGGTAAAATGCACAAGAAATTGCGTTGTTTCTGGTTATAACATTTTTTCGCTCGGTCGCTTTGCTCCCTCGCTTGTACAATAACCTAGGTAAGTTTAGGCACCGGGCCCCATAATGCCTAGATACGCCACTGACTTCACTTCCCTCGCCGGCCGGTCACCCCCCCCCCCCCCCAATCATGAACACGGATCGACACCCCTGGTTGGAGGTGATTTAATCTATATATAAATCAGTTTATTTAAATTCAAGATTATTTTTCAAGGTAGCTTCCAGATTTTGTCAAATTTTCAACCCTTGTAGAGGAGTCAATGTGTGTGTATGTGATGTCCTTACAATGCTTTAAATAGGGCAATTGATAAGGAATTCAGACTAGCAAGCAGGGCTGTTGAACCATGAACATTAAAGCAACATGCATGCTCCACATGCACGGGCCTATATGGTTAGGACACACTCACTTAAACGTTCATTGACTCCTTTGTCAGGGGTGGCGCAAGGGTATTTTCATAGGAGGGGCAGGACGATCCACAGACAACGTTATTAAGCCTACGCACACCCTTTGAAAAGATGGAACTTATGACATGTATGATGAGAATGGAAAATTTCTTTTTGATCAGTTCAAGATGCTATACCCTATACTCCTACATTCCCTTTAATATCACATATTAAATTTTTTCTATTCTTTTTCTTTTAATTCTATTCTTTGCATAATATTCAGTTCTGCTCTACTCATGAACTGCGTGCGATTAAAGCGAGCCAAAGAGTAGAGTTTGGATATAAGTGGGCAGGCATAGTGCCCCCTTGCCCACAACTGAGATTATTCATGTTTTAGATGAACAAATAATGACAATGATGATGATGATGATGATGATGATGATGATGATGGTGATGATGATGATAATGATGATGATAATACAAAAAATATAACCAAAATAGTTCAAAACAATAAACAATTGATGAATAATCTGATAATGAAAATCAAAGCTGGTGTGCACCTCCATTGACCGACCCCCCTGATAGCAGAAAGTGTTAAAAAATGACGTGATATTTACGTCGTGGTTTTCGTCTTTTTTACGTCCTGTAATTACGTCAATAAGACGACAACTTGCACCAACGCAAGACGTCAAGAGGACGTCTTATTTTGACGTCATCTCTACGTCTTGTACACTGTAAAAACTAAAGTGCTACTTTTAGGGGCATGTATAGTGACTGCACCTGAAATGCTGTTTATAGCACTTGTAGTGTGCTAATTTACCAGGAAAAAAAAAATGTGACCGTGGCGAGCCTCGAACCAGGTTCCGCTGATTGAGAGGCGCTGACGTTACCGATGGACTAACGAATGCTTCTTGCAATCTAGTTTAGTCATGGGAGTCAAGTAGATAACATGAAATATGTGGTGTCGTAAATTCACTATGTAACAATATGTTCTGCTGTACAATGTGAGTTAGTCTAGCGGTAATGCCAGCAATTCTCGATCAGCGGATCCTGGTTCGAAGCTCGCCCAAATCATTTTTTTAAAGAAGGTTTAAGGAGCCGGTCCAGCTCTCGTGAAAGTGCTGAAATAGCACGCTGTGTGCATTCAATAGCACTCTGAGTGCAGTCGTTATGCATGCCCTCAAAAAGTGCTATATACAGCACTTCAGTTTTTACAGTGTACAGATGACGTCAAAATAAGACGTCCTCTTGACGTCTTGCGTTGGTGCAAGTTGTCGTCTTATTGACGTACATGTAATTACAGGACGTAAAAAAGACGAAAACCACGACGTAAATATCACGTAATTTTTAACACTTTCTGCTATCAGGGCCACAACTGGGTCATTCCAACGAATTATACATGTATAAAATAAAATAGAGCCTATATATATATATTCTTTGTGTTTCTTCTGTTTCATTTTTAGGGGGAGGGTGGTCACTTGAAAAATCATAGGGGGCAACCGCCCCCTTCCCCCCCGCCCCTCCCCCACCCTGTAGCGCTGGCCCAGCGCCATCCTCGACAGATGTCTTTCAGTCATCTATAAAGGTGAGTCGGATGACAGTGCAAAATTCGTCGATATCAAGCAATTCGCTCATTATTTTTGTTAAATATCAATTAATATCAATATACTCACATTCAGAATTCAAATGTATATAAATGACTTGTATATATGTTTCAATGAATAAACAAACAAACAGTCACCCGATGTTCGGGCAGCAGAGCGGACTGCCCGAATATCAGATGTAAATACCTTATCTCGGGTATTTTGGTAATAATATTTCCTCTAAAGGCTGTAAAATTAAAGTGCCAAAAATTTGCTCGCTTGATCGGGCAAGTGACGTCAGTCCTCGCGGAAATACGTATATCAATTTGTACAAGAGACACCTGTCAGGTCGAGTTCGAAATTGAGCCCGCGCGCAGATACAGGTTGATGTTGATGAGTTGATGTAATTGGTGATTGAACTTTGCAATTTTCAAATTTTCCCCTGCTTCAGTAGCGGTTCAGTAGCAAACATGAATGCAACATCAGTGGGAAAAAATAATAGGCAAACTTAATGCCATGCAGAGAATTTATTTGTTTTATTGTATTAAAATGTATCTTTATACTGTACTATTTCAATAATTTTTTGGTAACGCTGGTGGGGGGGGGGGGGGGGGAATTCCACAATATTATGTGGATCAGACTGAATAAAATTATCAATTATCCAGTGGCGGATTTAGGGGGTGGCACATCCGGCCCATGCCCTTCCCCCCCCCCCCCCCTTGGAAGAAAGTATGCATTGTGCCCCTTTTGTGATTGTGCCCCCCTTTTTGTGATTGTGGTCCCCCCTTTTAGAAAGTTTTTTTTGGGGGTGGGGAAAAAACTTGCTGCTAACCCCCCCCCCCCCTCACACACACACACACACACACACTGAGCGACTTTTCGAGAGCTGGCGAGACCAACAAAATACGGGTCTCCCTCCAAGCAAAATTGACAAACCTGCATTTGTGTGATCCTCCCCCGCCCCTCAATTATCAATTAAGCCCCTGAGAAAGAAAAAGGGGATAAATACTCGACGTAGATAAGAAAATTACTAGAAGCATATAACAACTAAAGGAAACAAAGAGATGAAGAACTGTTAAAGAGAAAGAAGCACATGCAAGCCAAGACTGAGATGTGAAAAAATGAGAGTAGATAATGCAGTTTTCTTCGGTCGACAGTCGACACTGCATGTCACGACTATGAATCTTTTTGCGCAACAATGTAAATAGTCTGGGAGCCTGTCCGAAAAGTGTCATCCCATCTAATCCATAAGATTTGACACTTAGAGATAGACCATCTACGTCAATGGCAAATTGGTTGTCAGCCTGACCGTTGCCGTCAGGTTAAGCCCCCAGAGACCCCCCCCCCAAGTCGGGTGGATTTCACCTCATCACCTCAATGCACCATACTTTTTCGGTAGGTGATAGTGGTGTGGGCCTATACGTTATAAAACTGCCAAAATGATTCTGTCGGGATTGGGTAGGCAGACGCCCCTAACAATTGAGACCACATATTTTCATCCTATACAGTCCATGAACAAAATTTTGTCAGAAGTAAGAAGGATGGCTGTACATCACAAAATATGAAAACTAGAAGGAAAAAAAAATCCGTCGGGAAGGGGATGTAAGGCCCCCTAAAAACACCTTAATGCCCTTTGACCAAGCTTTGTCATCCAAATGCTCTGGATGTAAAGAAAAGGCATAATATACATGTACGTACATGTGTGAACATGTCAGAGTAAATGGTTGCTGTAAAAACAAGAAAAATGTGGTATGATTGGACAGAAATTCAAAATTTGCGTCATCAATATAAAAAAAAAATCAGTGGCGTAGATACAAGGGCACACGTGCCCCTCCCCCCCCCCCAACTGAATGGCGAAAAAGAAGGAAAAGAGAGAAAAGCAGAAAAAGAAAGGGAGAAGCGGAAAGCACGAGGGGGAAAAAAAACGTTACGGACCCTTCCCCGCACCCTCCCCCTTAACAGTGGCCTAATAAATTCGCATTGAATTTTCCGAGTACGGTGCCCCCCCCCCCCCTCCTCAATGATCCCAGTATCCCCTCAATGCCTGAACTCACGCTAAGCTACATTATCCTTTTACAAAGTAATTGGTGACTTGAAAGGAGATGACATCACAAACACACGACTGAGTTGCCCATTTGTCACTCTGGAACCTAGCTTGCCCTTTAACCTCCCCTGCTGGACTATAAGGACATCTACCCCCAGAGAAATTTATAGCCATGATAAGGCCCCTCAGACAACTGCCCCTATAGAGGAAATCATTCCTGGATAATCCCCCTTGGTAGGAAGTAGGTAGTCGATCCTGAGCAGGTTGTTGTCCAGGTGCCTGGCTGGAGGAAAGGGTTGGTGGGGGGGGGGGGGGGGGGGGGGGGGGGGTAGCTGATCTCTGACGGTAGAAGTCCTGATATACACTTTAAACATATAACCAGCGCAAGATCCGTATTGTATAGTGATTCTGAAGTCTTGTTGTGTAAACTTTTTTTTCTGTATATTTTTTTAAATAATAAGCGATATTTGCTTGCAAAACATTTCTAGGGCTACAGTTTTTCTTAAGATAAGAATATGATTTTCTTTCTTTCATTTTTAACACAATTTACAACTTTTATAGAGCAGCAGCTGCAAAAAAAATTATTGTCATGACTGTAACTATAGATCGCGTTCTAACAAGTACCCAAGCAGATACCCGCTCGATCGAGTCGGTACCCTCCAGTCCTCAAGCTTTGGTTAATGCTGGTTGAGTGCTATACCGTCATTATTGTTCTGTCTGCATCTCACTGATCACTTTTTTTTTCTGCAACACTTCATAAGAGAGAAAGAAATAAAGAAAAGATTCTCAAAAGAAAGTAACTACAGAAAGAAAGCCAGAGAAAGAATGAACTGACGAATTGTAGAAAAAGGTTTTTAATATAGGTTTTCCCGGTCAATTTCAAACTTTCTCCAATCAATTTAACGTTTCGAGCAATCAATTTCGCCCGAAATGCGATCGCGGTAACAAATCAGAATTCAAATTCGTATTTGGCCGCTCAAAATCAACATCTCAGCGATCAAATTGCAAATTGCGCCAATCAATTTAAAACAATGAGCAATGGTATTCGTCAATCGTCATTCAAATTCGTCCATTCGTAACAATTCCGTCTTTGCGGTCATTCAAATTCGTTAATGAGCATGCATATTTGAAATAACTGCAATCAAATTAAGAATGTGAGGTTCGTATCAAGTAGAAAGTCAAAATGGGGAGGGTTTGGGGAACGCTTTATGTTAATACTTGGCCATGGTGTTGTTATGCTCATTTGGCAAATAACCAGAAACATTTTCCTTCTTTTCATGTCAAATTTGGGTAGAAATTTGATCTCTTTTTTGATATGGTTTTTTGATTTCTTAAGGGGTCTATGCCCCGGTTCTCCCCCAATCCACCGTAAACTAAAAACACAACATGCCGCCCCGGGCTCCACCAATCGGGTTGGACAGCGAAATATGTATAGATCTCTTAATTCTGTCACAAAATCTCTCATAAAATGTTTTGGATAAAAGTATGTTTTTAAACACTTTTTTTAGACAGTATTTTCTTTCAAGTGGCCTGTTAATATGCCTAAACCAAGTTTTCCTCCAAATAAAAGTGGAGAGACTTTTAATTGCCACGGGATTTTCCTTTCTTTCTTTTTGACGCCTAGTACGGATTATCAAATATAAATCAAACGATGTTTAGCCAAGGCAATCTGTTATTATGCCAATGTCCACGCATAGCCACCCATTCTGCCATATTCGCCTCCAAATCCGTCATAGTTTCAAATTGTATAACGTAGGACCAAGGCCGTACGCAGAAATTTTTTCCTGGGGGGGCAAGATGATCACTTTTTATTATTGGATCATTTAAAAGTCTAAAACCCTATTTAAAAAAAAGTATGATTTCGAAATTTCTGGGGGGCAACTGCCCCCCCTGCCCCCCCGCTGCGTACGGCCTTGCGTAGGACAAGATTGCCCGGAACGAGCTCAGGAGAATCGGAAGAAAGAAAGGGACAGAAAACGAATGACCAAAAGAAGAGAACTATAGAGAAATAACGACAAGACGGCAGTGAATGAGGAAGAATTTACAATAAAATAGAGATTTAAGTTGGTGCAAAATTGAGATTCTAATCCATAAATGAATAGTTAGAAGATATGCCCAAATACTGGTCTGAATCTGTGCCCTTTAAACTTCGATTAAAACAATCTCAATGATAAAACTTATGAAATTATTTTTCAAAACATATATGGATCAAGACGACACTCTTCATATTTTTCTATCATATTCTGTATATTTATCTTTTTCACGCGCGGCGGAACGTCGGACTGGGACAATGGAAGTTGGCCGTTTTGTGTGGCGCAAAAAATCCCACCCCCACTTCCATTGTTCGAGCCAGACATTCTGCCGCCCCTGATCTTATAAATGTCAGTGTAATCCCATGGCATTTTATGAAACCTTTTGTTTTATTCCAACGACCTATATCTTATTACCATCTTATTAGGATTTGGGTGTATAGTATTTCACTCTTTTTATTAATCTAATCTGAGTTGTTCTTAAATGTGATTTTTCTATGAATGCATTTTTATTTTCAAAATTTAAAATGCACCAGTCTGTAGCTGCAATTATAAATATTGTTGAACCCTCAGCAAATCGAAATAAATAAATTAAAAAAAAAATAAATCCGAAACTCAGGTTTGTCATGGATAATTATATTCGACAGTGTGTAACATTAAGCCACATTGATCAAAAGTGTTGATTTGCGGCATCTGAATGGAAAAAATGCTTGAAGAGGTAGCAAAGTGAACGTCTACACTCCCGTTCCTAGTTGGAAGATTTTGAATTTAACTTTCTTCAAACGAATACAAATATGTAAAACATTTCTCCCATCTCCCTCGCCTTTCCTTCCTATCTCTTCTTTAGACCCCTCCCCCTCCTAATCGTGTATTTACTCTTTCTTGTCTCCCATCCCATATTTGTCTAGTTTGTAGGCTACACCAAAACACTTCTGTATCATATACACTCTTCATTTACCTCTAAATCACGATAGACACGAGAGGCAAAGTTTACGGGGGGGGGGGTATTGTTTCTTACCCAATTATTAACTTTCTAGGTTATAATATTTTGTGAGCGAGCAAAACATTTAACATATCTCGGCGACAGCCACTGAGGGTGCATTATCTACGGATTTAGTATCGTCATCAAAATACATGGTAAGATATGTACATAAAGTTACAGTTACCACCTCGCTGCGTGAATAAAAGATAATTGCTCGGAATTTCAGACGTTTCGAAATTTCCTGGGGAGGGGGCGGAGGCTGAAGCCTGCCTCACAGGCATGCGTGCAGACTCTTTATCAATTTATCTCCCCATCATTTTCTCTTTCTGTTCTTCTCTCCGTCCATTACTCTCTCTCATCTCACTTCGCCAATATAATAAGGCTATTGAAATGGCCTTAGGATGATTTTTGGTACGCCTTTCCATGTTTTCCATGGTCATTTGAGATACATAAATGACAAGAGAAAATCTTTCAATGTGTATATTTTATTGCACTGATTTCATTTTGATACAAACTTTTGTTTTTTTAGCGCAACAAACCTTAGGCTACTCTTACAGAAATTTTACAGAAAGGAATTCAAACACACTCCAGTAACTAACCATGAAAAGTAAGAGCCCCAGGCACTTCTCAATAGAGTAAGAGTTATAAAAATACAAATACATTCATCTTCTACGTGTATAGAAAACCAAAAAACCCTGATGAAAATTTTATATTTCAGAAGTACAAAAAGTACGAATGCAATTTACGTCGTATCTTTAGAAAAAGATAGTACGTATACTAACGACACTTCAGTATGCAAAATACAAACACATAAACCTTAAAACGTCTTTATATAAAAAAATTTCAACGATTGTCTGATTATACATGTTGTGCTAAATGTAGAGCACTGTTTTATAACTACGTACACTACGTGTACCATATTGGCTATATCCTGAATGAAAATAGTCAACAAATCTAAAAATTATCTGCTAAAAACTTTTCATCGTTCATGATATTTTGAAAATTAACCATGATGGCGTTCAAGGGAACAAATATGTTGAGATATAAAACCAAATACAACATGTCCTGATATAACACCTTCTCTTCTAAGTTGTAACATTTCTATTAAGATTATGTAAAAAACAGACAGCATGTAGAAATGTATTTTCCCATCTCGATAACAGTGACCCGTGTTCAAATTCATGTAAGTATTGCTATGGAAACCATGTAAAACAAAACAAATCCTCTAGTCAAATAATATTTGTAAACTTTCAGGACATGATCATAATACGAAGATGCGAAAGGTAATATGCTTAAAATCATTAAAACATTGTTTTACGTAAGAATTTCTCTATTAAACCCATCCAATGTGTAGGTTTAACACTATCATATATATTTGATTAAGTTGATACAAGAAAATCCCCGTAATGAGACGTTATGCATATCTTCCCTCATACAAAATCAATAGCATCACGATCATATTCCTTTTACGTAGGCCTACATGGCAAAGCAACTAAATAATGTACAAGTAACACCAATACAAGTTAAACCATAATACTAATACCGTCATACCTTTTTAAAACACATAAACACCTTTACATAAAAAGTAGCAAAACGTGTTTAAAACATACACTCAATTCAGCGATAATAACCTCAAGTCAACAAATACATACATGTAATATTCTTTGTTTATGGATATACTGTCATGTATTAAACTTAAAGTAAAATAATCAGATGACAGCTTGTTGAGAAGTATCAACCTCATGGGCATTCACACATAGGTCATATGTGTCAAATAAAATAGGGTGTATCATGAAACGTACATACAAGTATATCTGTGTTGGATACAAACACTGTACACGTGTATACATAAATTAATTATATATATATATATCAAATGGCATGATTCAATAAGGAGAGTTGCAAGAAGTCCAGAACTATCATCCCTATGAAAATCATGTTTCATAACCAGTCAGTTGCACATGTGATAGCAGGAATTACTTGGTTATGATTATTCATATTAGTGAGTATTACTGAAGCTGCAGTTTCAAAATTAATGTAAATATTACTGAAATTGTAGAGCTGTCAAAATAAGAGTGAAAATTACTGAAGCTGCAGAATTTTCAAAGTAATGTCAATATTGTAGCTCACTTTGCTTGCTCAAAATTACCAGCTATATATGTCCAAAAAGATAATACATGTCTGAACAAACAGTAGGTCATGAAAAGGGGGGTTATGAGAATTAATGAGAATTTTTTCCATCAGGTCTTTGTAGGTGCACCCCCCCCCCCTTCGAAAAATGTTCAGCCACCCCTGTTGTCTATATAAAAGGCACTGTCTACTTTCTTTTTTGTGTGTGCCCTCCGTCTTTGTATGTTCCATTTTTCTCTTTCTTTATTAATGCCTCGGCCTCGAGGTTTCAAACCTTGGCCTTAGCCGTGGCCTTGCTAGTCAATGCCTTGGCCTTGCATTTCCATGATTTATTCAATGAATTCATCCACACTGGCTGCCTGTCCTGGCAATAAACAAAAAAGACAAAAGACTTCATGCATGGCTGATCGTCAACAAAATGGAGTGGCGAGTACAAAATGATAAAAGCTGGTAAGTAAGATACGTTTTCATTATTAAACCTACTTGACCATGCAGTTAACAACAGAGCAACGAGTATTTCTGGTAACAGAATGGCGATGATCTGGGAGCCTTTAATCAATCATGGAAATGCAAGCATCACTTTACACCAACAGAGCTTTGTCATCGTTGGCTTATTTTTCCTGATTTAGGTGTCATATGAAAGGGCAGAAAATGAACTTTCTAAAAATGTGATTATATCTTTTACATTCTGATATCGTTGGCCAAACAACTTTTTGGTAGCCCTGCTTCATAGTGTCTTTATTCACTCATGCGTAAAGTATGTATCATATGACTGGTATCAGATGAAAGAAGAGGATCCAAGCTTTACAAATATATGTCATTATTAATCATAATTGTGATTAAGATATGATTAAACATCAGTAAATCTCGGTTTCCTTTTTTCCTGGACGCACTGTACAACAATTTATACAAATTTAGGATCATATCATTACAATAGCAAAATTATGAATTTTAAATTCACAAACCTCATTAAATTCATAGACTTGATAGACAATGTTTCGTAAATGAAAGACTGCGTAAAGTTTGATGTAAATATATTGAAAACAATGCACTTTCCCAATCTTGTAGTGGCAAGCTATCGTACAAATTTACAGTTAAAAACTGAATTTATAGAGCTGTTACTATGTACATAAGGACAGGAATGTTCATGAAACATGTATTTTGTGACTTTTATCTATACAAACATAAATCCAAAAGCACAGCATGATGAATTTTAGTTCAGTTTACAGTCTTTACAAATTTCCACAGCAAATTCACAAACAATAATGAATGTGAACAGAAGGAAGTGTCAACACTTCTGACAGTCTTGCATGTAACATTATTACAATTTATTGTGTCAGCTGAGTTCTTCACCCCATTTGTACCCTATTTCTCTTTTTTCAATATGCCAATGTACTAAATGCAGTGTGACTTCCCACATTGTCAAAAAATATTGTTTTGGATGAGAAACTCAAATATTTTGATGTCTTTCTATGAAAATGGATCTACTCAATTAATACAGCTTGAGAAAAAGAAACTCTTTAATAATTCTCCATGTACAATCATCACACATCATAACCAAATTGCCTGTCAATCAGAGGTACTTTACATCATGGATGAAATCAATGGCGATCTCAAATTTCAAACTAAACTTGCAATTCTTTGTCCAAACCTTCACAAATCTGTTTCTCTGATTTCCATGCTTTTGCCCTGATGAAGCTGGGGTAATTCCCGGCAAGATAGTATACCTCAAAAGGCAATCCAAAGTTTGTTAATTGCTAATTTGTATAAAAGGAGAATAATGAGAGAAACAGAATGGTGAAAGTTTGAAAGAAATCGGACAAGGAATAAGAAAGTTATGAAAAGAAAATGTGAAAAATGAGATCACAACATCTACATGTATACAAATCTCAGATTGTCAATTTGGTGAATTGCTTGTGATGTATTCAAGGTCAACTCTCCCATTTGTCGTACACAAAATATCATTAAATTCCAGTTTTCTCCCCACTGCCTTTTCCCTTGGGGCAATCAACAGCCTCCAAGCTATGGAACATAGATATATAGATAGTACTGTAAATATATTGTAGATAGCATATTGTAAATAGGTCCTCCAAAAAAGAAAAGATCCTATTGAGTTATACATTTTGAAAAATTGAGTCATTTTGAGTGTTGGAACGAATGGGAAAGTTGACCACCGGCACATCACAGTGACTGTACCAATACAGCCAATTTGAAATTCCCATAATTATATGTATAGTGATTATTTCTTTCAAACTTTCACAAATCTGCTTCTCTAAGTTTTCGCTTTCACACAAATCAAATTATTACAAAGGTTGGATTGCCCTTTAAACCTTTTTTTAGATGGGATACAAATGAAGATATTTTCTCTGAAAAAAGATGACCAGTATTTGAATATGCCTCGGGTTTCTGTATGGTAGGTTGCATTATTAGGGGTGCAATAACAAAGATACCAAGAACAGTATATATGTATATAAATATATTTCACTTAAGTAATTCACAAGCAATACGATGCACTGGTATTATTACTAGCTCATTTAGTACCAAATAAATCATCCGCTAGATGAATTTGTTTAGCCTTCTTTAGAGCATCCTCCAGGGCTTTCCACTCTGTGTCCTTGGTCTGCTTCTTCTTCTTCCAGTCTCTCAGCATTGATAATGTACCCATGTATGACCTATGTTGATCCTTCATGTAACCATGGATGTCTTCTGGATCAAAGTCTAGTGCCTTCCCAAGATCATCGATCTCATCATCCTTTACAACCTTCTTAGCAACAATCTTCAGCATCTCATCAAAGTCTTTCTGCCCAGCAGGCTTTCTTTCATCTACCTTGCTTTCCTTGTCTGAACTGAAATTAGAAAGAGAAATCAGTATAGAGTGACATCTCTCTTTAAATCTTTTAATATCCCCTAAAAGAATGTATTTAATTCTGATGGTTCGTTACTCTGAAATTGAAATAGGGTTCATACATGTAATTCCACGAATGAAATAAGTCCGAACGTTTATAATTCCGAGAAATGAAATAGCACCAAGTATCGTTTTATGAATTACGAACCTTTAAAATAATGAATCCTATTTCATTTTCGGAATATGAACATTGTTTCCTTTTCTGAATTAGGAATTAAAAATTATTTCAATTGCAGAACTAGGCTCGATGAATCTCCGACCACCCGCGGTCGGAATTTATGCCTCCACCATCACCAGATTGGCAATGTATGGCATACATGTACACTTTAAAAAGGATTGGTCCATCAAAATTACAAATCTTTTCACTTCAAAAGCACAGGAGACAGAAAATGTATATCATTTTATTTTCAAATAAAAAAGTTATATTATCATTGATGACTTACAATCATCAAATACACCAAGGAAATAGATATTTTATAGCAAATAGACCACTTTCCCCTTGAAATTTCTAAAATAGGTGGATCAATCCACATCAAATCAACCAATCTTTTGACAATTTGTCACCCGACCCCCTTCAATTTTTTTTAAACTCGCACGAAATGTTCCTCGGAATGTCTGACAGAAAACCCCAAAATATTTTGCCCCAAAGTCAAGTGGTTGCTAAGATACAGCCTCGCATAGCAACCAATGCACGTTCCAAGAAATGAGTATTATGAAAATTATGGTTTTTTAATTAACCATTGAAGCCAGAATTTGTATCCAGTACAGCTCATTATCTGTAAATTGGAAGAACTTTATGCTCTTTAAAAGAAAAATCAATTGGGACGCAAAACTGACCTTTCGTTTTTGCGTACGAGGTCACCGAACATGATGTCGAATTTCATTTTTTAAATTCTGGATGTATGTTTAGAGCCTCATATCTCTAATACTGTATGAGATCAGGAACTAGAATTTTGTACAGTTAAAGACTTTGACTTGGGCAATAATCAAAAAAAAAATCAGCGGAATTGGGCAAGCCGTTTTTGTGAAGGGCGCCCTCAAATTTGGAAAAAATAAAAAATGTTCCAAGTTCAAGGTCACAGATGACCCTTCGTCCCATCTAGGAATACCATGAAATTTTCTTTATTAATAGACATTTACCAATATTATCTTGGGTTACCAAAGAAATTTTGGTACCGAAAGGTTTAACGGCTAATTTTTTCACCACCGAAAGTGGTCGTAAACGATGAAAATGGGATTCGGGGGACGTTTCACATGACGACAGTTTCAAAATAGAGAGCCCCAGCCCTCTCATATTTGCTGTAGTAATAGTCTGTAATACATATTTTAATAAAATATACCACTAGACCGCCTATTTGCATGATTTGGGTCTCGAAATTTGATCCAAAATGTGATAAAAACAGTTGTCTTGCCATTTCCCGTGTGTCTGTGTGTGAACGAGAATTTTAGAAGGCATTTAATTAAGCAATATTTTAAGAACTATGACAAATTCAAATCATATAGTATTTTATGCTTTTCTTTCAGATTTGGTATGTTTCTTTGATCACCTCTTAATGACTTGACCTTGAAATGCTTCTAAAAATAGCCATAAACATAGGATACGTGCACACAGTGCATCATTCGGTACCATAATGAGTAAGTGATATTTTTACAAAAACAGAAGCTCTTCAAGGTGTAACTTTGCATATTGGACGTCTTTAATATGTACTTTGATAATATGTAACATTCATATCGTTTCTCTCAACAATGACCTTGAACCAATGACCATGAAAATCATGAAAATCATGATAAACACTATACCTGACTATATTCCATATACCTGAAAAACGATGCTTTAAGACCTAATTAATACTGGACTTTTTTCATACATGCAAAAGTTTTTCTTGATGCAGCTTTATATATTGATAGTATTCATTGAGTACTTGGGAAATATATGAAAATTACTTGCTCTCCAGGAACAGTGACTTTGAACTTTTGACCTTCAAAATCACGATAACACCTAATTTTGCCTAAATGCCGACGTTTGAAGAATGCATTTTTCAAAAATACAAAGGATTTTCTTGGTGTTACTTTATACAGTATATTGGTAGTATCGAATAAGTTCTTGGGAGATATATGAAAATTACTTGCTCCCTATGAGACACTCCAAGGAACATTTGGTGCGAGTTTAAAGAAAATCGAAGGGGGTCGGGTGACAAGCATTGGTTGATTTGACATGGATTGACCCAGGTAGGTCTAGACTCCATAGGTCACAAACCATTTTTATGTATATAATGACCTCTATGACCTTTGAACTTTGACCTTGAGATCCCCTAAAATCTAATCAGTTGATCGTCCCTCACATATGCATACATGGGCCAAGTGAGAGGTTGATCTGTCAAACAACTGAAGTTATTGCGAGAACTAACCATTTTTATGTACATAATTACCTCTGTGACCTTTGACCTTTGACCTTGAGACCCCAAAATCTAATCAGTTCATCGTCCCTCACATAAGAATACATGGGCCAAGTTAGAAGTTAATCCGCCAAAGGGTTCCTAAGTTATCACAAGAACGAACCATTTTTATGTATATAATGACCTCTATGACCTTTGACCTTGAGACCCCAAAATCTAATCAGTTACATCGTCCCTCCCATATGCATACATGGGCCAAGTTACAAGCTGATCCGCAAAACGGTTTTTAAGTTATCGCGAGAACAAACCATTTTTATGTATATAATGACCTCTATGACCTTTGACCTTGAGACCCCAAAATCTAATCAGTTCATCGTCCCTCCCATATGCATACATGGGCCAAGTTACAAACTAATCCGCCAAACGGTTATGAAGTTATCGCGAGAACGAACCATTTTTATGTATATAATGACCTCTATGACCTTTGACCTTTGACCTTGAGACCCCAAAATCTAATAAGTTCATCGTCCCTCCCATATGCATACATGGGCCAAATTACAAACTGATCAAAAAAAAAAGTTTTTTAAGTTATCGCGAGAACGAAAAGGGGACGGACGACCCGAAAACATAATGCCTCCGGCACCACCTACGGTGGGCGGAGGCATAAAAAGTCCATTGGCGCGCAATGCGATTGTATCCCCCGGCAATGGCAGCGATTCGAGGGAGGGACAAAGAACCTACCCTAATCTACAATGTGTGTAGATTAGAGTATAATGCATCTCTGTAGAAAATTCGAAAGAAATCTGTCAAGAAATGTGACCTCAGAGCGCACACAAGATATCCACTAAAATATGACCTTTGACCCTATGAAAGACGGAACACTGGAGGCAGCATCACCAAAAACTGTAGAGGTCTAGAGTAATCTTGATCTAGATTTCACTAAGACACACCTCCATATAAAATTTGAAAGAAATCCATCATGAAATGTGGGAGTTAGAGCACACAAAAGACATGACCTTTGACCATATAAAGGACGGAACAATGAGGGCAGCATCACCAAAAAGTAATGATGTGTAGATAATACCACATTACATCTCCATGGAAAATTTGAAAGAAATCCATCAAGAAATGTGGCCTGCAGAGTGCATTCACGCCATCCCCTGAAGTATGACCTTTGACCCTACATGTATAAAAGACTGGACACTAGTGGCAGCATCACCAAATCTATAGGTTTCTAGATTATACCAAGCGACACCTTCATGCAAAATTTAAACAAAATCCGTTGAGAAATGTGACCGCTAGAGCGCACACAAACTATCCCAAAAATATGGCCCTTTACCCTATAAAAGATGGAACAATGGGGGCAGCATCCAGAAAATATAGGTGGCCAGATTTTACCAAGATACACCTCCATACAAAGTTTGAAAGAAATCTGTTGAGAAATGTGACCGCTAGAGCGCTCACAAGAATGTGACGTTGCTGCATCTGTGGAACGCTGCTGAATCGAATTAACAAACCTTCAGAATACTATAAACATAGTTTTATCTTGAATCAGAATACATCATATTTAATTTATTTCTGTGAATGCCCTAAGCTCAGAGTGATATTATCTAACGATAATGCTTAAACTTATTACAGAGGAAAGATAGAGACACAACTTACTCCGGAATTTCCTCTTCAGTTCGATGTGATGCTTGAGATATCTGAGAACTTGGTGCACCTTCTAACTGTTCTGCAATTTTCAGAATCACAAAAAAGTTTCTTTTTAGAAACAATTCATAGTGTTAACTGGTAACGAGGAAATATGTTGAGCATATCTCACTCTTCTCAAGCTTCTCCCCTTTTCCTTGTTCCTCTTTATTACAGTGCATAGCATAGGGACATATTGTGATATGTGCTATATAAATATGGTATATAATTTTTATCAAAGTACTGATGAGTTAATATTAATTTTCCTGTAGGTCTGTGTGATGAACAGGGAACTTATTATTCAATATAAACAACTACCTGTAGAAAACAAAATACTATGCATAACTTCATCAAACATGTACATGGATGCTCTATAAAAAAATATAAGATACATGTATCAAATGGGCCAGCTTATGAGTTCCTTGAAATCTGTAGGTAGCAAATACAAGGTACATGTAAAACGTACATGCATATTTAAGCTCATGCATGAGCAATGATCCACCATTGCTTTCGTATCTCTTAAAGATGATGTTTTGCATATACACATTCAATAGGAATAGAAAATCAATACCATACAGATTTGTCACTGATATAATAACTGATATCATATCAGATTCTCTTGATAGAGATTATGTGAAGAATAAATTTGTTCCCAAGGTCACAATTCACCGCTTATAAGTGTATGTTCATTAACTCAAAAACACAGAATGGCTCTAGTCACTCTATGCTAAAAGAAGATGACTCTACTTTATTTTAGAGATGATAGCACTTGGTATGGCCAGAAAAAGTGCTATATTTTTCTAGGCCATTTGAAAAAAAATTGACTCGTTGACTACATGTACCTCGATCAATGCATCGAGAATTATTCTTTCCAGAATTCAAGACTTTGACCAATGCTATTTCGTTTTTTTTGGGGGGGGGGGGTGGGAAGGGGAGGGGAAGGGGTTCTGTATTCCTGATAAATTGCAAAATTTGCTTCTATAACATATTTGAATCAGTTCAAAAATGGAATTTAATATTTTACAGCTACCAATGCTAGTCTATACTACGGTGTGACTACGGTACAAACAGCAGCAATGTTCATTGTTCTACCAGAGTGGATTTCAGTAACACAATTTCGAACTGGTTTGCCTACCTGTGCTATTCATTGTCTACATGTCCCACATAGGCCTAATGATACACAGTGGAAGCTAGAGTACAAGAAACAGTCAATACACTGATACAAAATGGAACCATTCAGCCACGACTGCACACCTCATTTAAGGTAACTCACTATAACAAGGACCTTGGGACCATGAAAATTACTTCGTTATATCAGGAATCTCCTCATATCACGGTTAATAAACAAAAGAACATAAAGACCTGGGGCCAGCAAAATTATATTGTTTTATCAGAGCTTTATAACGAGTTTCCACTGTATGTCACATTACAGCTTTTCTTCATAAAATGTCATGCCAACAAGACAATATTTAAAGAAGCATACATGTATCATGTCCTGAAAGAAAAGAGCTTATTCCTTGCCAGAGGTAAGGAGGCTGGTTGTCATGTGCACATATCATGCATGACAAAAATAATGTCAAAGCATCCTGTTCAGCTTGTGAAACCGTTGATTTGGCCACTCATTAGGTAGCATATATTGGTATCCTCACTCTGTTTGGAATAAGATTCATTAAGTGTAAGACTTTATTCTTGAGAAGGACATTGATGTTTTGTGTCTTATGTCTAATACAGAGACTTGGCTTCTTGCCTGAAGCACAACTGTAACAGGACAACTGACTCCACATCAATACAGTTTCACCAGTTGTATCCTGTTTATCATCAGATCAAGGTACATGGGACCATGGTGGGATTGGAATCCGCTCTAAATCAGAGTTTTAGTTCATACAAAACCAGAATACAGTCAAGCCTGTCTTAGCGGCCACCTGTCTATAGCGGCCACCTGCTTATAGCGGCCACCTGCTTATAGCGGCCACCAAAAAATCCCCCGCAGGATATTACTGTGTTGTAGACCCTGCATATAGCGGTCACCTGCCTAACGCGGCCAGCGGCCACCCATTATGTATCCCTTGGTCAATATCTGACCGTGTATAGCAGCCAGGCCACCAATATCGAGTCGAGCCGTAGCTTCATGCACAAAAAGTAGTTATTCCCCAGTAGTTTTCGGAAGTGTGAAAATATATTTTTTCCCTATTTTTTCCCTATTTTATTCCTATTTAAACGAAAATAGGCCTATTTTTTTCCTATTTTCTTTGGAAAATATGAAAAAATTAGATCTATTTTTTGGCTATTTTGTATTTTTTCCCTATTTAATTCCTATTCTAAGGAAAATAGGCCTATTTTGATTGTATTTCCCTCGGAAGTAGGAAGAAAATAGAAGTAATTTTAGGCTATTTTTTTTTTATTTTTAATAATAATAATAATACATTGCATTTTTAATGCGCTTAATACAAATGTTTCTAAGCACCGAAGTATTATTACCCCGGCTGTAGCTAGGCTACCGAATTCGGTGCTCACAGCATTTCAAGGAATAAATTCCTACCGGGTACCCATTTACTACACCTGGGTAGAGAGTGGCAAATGTAGATTAATGTCTTGCCAAAGGACATTAGTGCCGCGGCGGGACTCGAACCACAAACCACCTATTTTCTTCCTATTCTAAAGAAAATAGGCCTATTTTTATTGTATTTCCCTTGGAAATAGGAAGAAAATGGAAGTAATTTTAGGCTATTTTTTTATTTTTCACCTATTTTATTCCTATTTCAGGAAAATAGGCCTATTTTTATCCTATTTCCCATGGAAAATATAATAGAAATAGGCCTATTTTGAGGCTATTTTCTGATTTTTTTCCTATTTTTTAGACCTCATTTCTCTCCGGACTATTTTTTCCCTAGTTTTTGCACTTTTCATTTTTGTCAAAAAAATAGTTTTATCCTATTTTTCAGACTAGCTCTAGTTTCATCCTAGTTTTCTCATTATTCTAAAACTAGTTTTGTACTATTTTCCAAACTTTTATCTTTCCCCATGATCCAGCACTAGTTTTATCCTATTTTCCAAACTTTATTTTTTCCAGCACTATAGTTTTATTCTAGTTTCCTGACTTCTGTATTTTTGCTAACACTAGTTTTATCATATTTTCCAAACTTTATCTTTTCCAGCACTAGTTTTATTCTAGTTTCCCAACTATTGGTTTCTATAGGTCCTAATCAATCATGAATATTCATGAATAACAATCTAAATATGAAAACTAGTGGAAATAGATAAATACATTTAGATTTGGGATTAAGATTTGAACTTTGATAGAAATTTTACTTACATTAAACTATTGTAATGTTGTAAACTATTGTAATGTTGTACACAATTTCAAAAGGCATTTTCATATTTCATTAATAAAAGTGTAAATCAATTTTAATAATAAAAGTGTAATCTAGTCAGTAACCATTTTTTTATAGCACTACAACTATGTCCCTATATATAATGAATGTGATACAATTGCTTAGTAGCTAGGTATAGGACATAGGATGTAGGCTATATGATTTATACGAGTAGGAGAGGATAGGATAGGATATGATTACAAGATAGGATTAATAAAATAATCAATAATGTCATGTGATTGTTCCTGTAGACACCCACAGCATTTCTTCTTATATTAATCTTATAGTTAATTATTTTCTTATTGGTTTTGTAGATTTTTCCTATTTTCTCCCTAGTTTTTCCCTATTACATTGCATTTTCCCTATTACATTCAATCTATTTTCTGCTTAGTTTTCCACTATTTTATTCCTGTTTTTGTCCTATTTTTTCCGTAGTTTCCCATTATTCAATTCCTATTTCCTCCTATTTTATCCTATTTCTCAATCAAATTTTATCCTATTTTCTGCCTAGTTTTCCACTATTTTATTTCTATATTTTTCCTATTTTCCATCTCCCACTATTTTCTTCAACGTGTTTTCCCCTATTTTCTACCTAGTTTTCACCTAATTTAATCCTATTTCCATCCTATTTTTGTTTTTTTCCTATTTCCGGAATAATTTCGAAGGACTATTTTCTTTCTGGTTTTATCCTATTTTCTTGGAATAAAAATAGGGAAAAATAGGGAAAAAAATAGGAAAAATGTGTTTCAAACCTATTTTTATCCTATTACAAGTAGCTATCTCTACGCTATACAAAATAGGAAAAAAATAGGAAAAAAATATATTTCCGTTGGTAATTTTTTTGTATTTTTTTCCTATTTTTACCCTATTTCATTTCGACTTGGGTTGCCGTAAAAAGTTAGGCATAATAAAGCCGCGATGTGTTTACCGAGTCCTAGCTCAGTCACACTCTCGCAAAAACGTCCTGAATAGATTCTACAATGGCCAAGAAGATCTAAAAGTTTTACAACATTGCCGACTAATTAGAGATTAAAAGTCTTTTTAGTAAGAATTAAGCACTAGTATTGTTTACGTAATCTTCGCACCATCCAGCTGTGATCTCCTGCACCTGTATTGTTCTCTATATAGTGCTTACCCTTTCGCGGTCGGCATTGATAGCGATCGCCATTGCACAATAGCACAGGCTCGTACACTTCAATATTAATTTTTATTTTTTAAAAGATTTATAAAAAAAAAATTAAAAAAGGGTTAAAGCTACCGAAAAAAAATATAAAAGAGTGATTTTTCTTAGAAAGTGAAAATAATAAAATACTACCCAGCTATTATTTTTTTAAAGATCAATAATAACGATTTCATGTACGAAATTGTCCTGCTGAAAAACAGCAGGAAAACTCGTCCACCAGCGATCCATTGCATGCATTGTCGACGTTCGCACTTTCGACAAATCAAGCGAGCACCTTCTATCGCCTGTTCTCAAAAACAGTTAAAACTTCTTTTAAACCATTCAAAAGGCAAATATTTACAGAATGAAAATTGATTGCATGATTTTATTCAAAAGATAAACTTATTATTGTAATTTTTTGACAAGAAGCAAAAGCATGATTAGACATCGTTTTTAGACTAGTATAAAAATCAAGAACAGTAGTCTACCGTGGGCATGGTGGGCGACTACGTACGTGGTAATTTGAGGGAAAATTCATGTTACAGAGATTGCTCGTATATCTATTGTTTTTCTCATTTATTGACAACAAAGCACATTATTTTGGCATTTTATATACCATATGACATGTTATACATTGTATATTTCTAATTGCGATACAATCACTTCTTTAAAAAAAAAAAGTTCAAGCAATTTCTTTCCCTTAAATATGTAGTTACTTTTCTGTTCCCACTTTTTTTTTTGTCTATATTTGTGTTATATATATATATATATATATAATTTTTTTTATTTGTGTCTACATTGTATATCATTTTCACGATATATTTATGAATACATCTATACGTTAGGGAACTATGCTTGTACAAGGCCCAAGAGCTTTATTTATGCAGTTCCCCATTTCATTTTCTAATATCGTTTTTGACTTATTTTGTATTTGTTCTGAACGTACTTTTTAATCGAGAATGAAATAAATGAGAATTTATTGAATCCACACCTACCATGTCTACCTGATATGGATAATGATCCCCAAATATTATGAGGCAAGTATGAACTTTTTTTTTTGTCCTTTATTTAAAGGAGAATTAACCGCAGAATATACATGTACTTATGTTCAATGGTGTAATATATTCTTAATCACTGGACTGTATCACTTTAGAAATAAAGCACGCGGTATCATCTGCTAACACTTTATATGGGGGCTGCCATTTTCTTGATGATATGGAGTTGTATATCAGTGGCGTATCCAAGGGGGGGGGGGCGCAACAGGCGCGCGCCCCCCCTATTGGCCGTCGTAAAAAAAAAAAATCCTCATACCAATTTAAAATATTGTTCATTTATAAAATAGGCTTCAAAATTGGTCACATATAGCACTATTTTGCATCTCAGCCCTTCTACAGAAGCAAAAATTTTCCAAAGACCCCTCCCCCACTTTGTTGCATCCGCGTACTTGAAGGCCACCTGAATGACAAGCATCGACGCACTATACGAGCACACGCACAGATCTGATTATTGAGTGATCAGTCTACAAACACAAGAGATCTTCTAATTTTCAGGGAATCAAATATCGATAAATAATTTTCTTTCACAATTTTTCAGTTGAATAATAGTTATTAGTAATAGTATATTAAATTTACACATAGGTAATATATGTAAGGAGACAAACAAATATCTTTTTCAATTAATTATTCATCATTTGGAAACATTTGCGTAAAATTCAAATTGGCAACAAAAAGTAGTTCTGCTTCTGGGCTTTTCCGCTCATTAGGCATGGTAATTTATTCATGAAATTGGATGGCCAGAATTCCATGCAGCCAATCGAAAGCCAGAATAGAAAGGTCAAAGCTGGACCTTGTATTCTTTTAAGAAACCATTTAACTGGTTAATTTCCGCCATCAGAAACACTTCGAACCAATCACCAAACAAACCCTTGTCAACGTGCATGGACGTACTTTCCCATAGAAACGTGTGTAAATATGTTGTTTCGGCTTGTGTTTAACATCAATAAACAGGCCGTTTTGAAACAAAATGGGCCAGAATTCTACAAAACAAGCAGTCATACTCATAGTTTCATGTACAGCAGAACATTTGGGTTTTATATATATATTTTCCTTTTTAACTGAATGAAACCAGTGTAAACTAAAAAAGATAAAATGTGACCCGACGCCTCAAAACCTACAATAGGTCGCCAAAATTATTTTTTTTTGTTTTGTACATTTTCTGAAAGTCGAGATTCTCAGCTTTCCAATGGTATATCACTTGCCTAGTTTACTCAATGATAACACCATTAAATGTCAGATTTAGAATCAGTATGTAACCAGCAATCAATAACTCCTTTTCAGAGAAAATGGCCATTTAAGTTTGGAACAAAAGAGCGCTAAACCTTCTCTCTCTGTGTGCGCCCAAGTAAAACTGGGTATTCAAAGTCCATAGCAACCAGTATGAAGGGATTATCAGATTAGGCTGAATTTCGGCAAAAGTACTGCTACAGGAGGACCTATATATTACTCACTCCAAAAATCAATTTAATACCTTTAGAGGTAAAGTAGTAATTTGGCATTGAATGAAAGTATTACAAAAGCTCTTTAAACATTCATTAGCTGGACAGGTGAAAAAAGGAGTTATTTTAAAATACCCCCAAAACATATAGTCGAATTACGACTCACAAACTTGAGACATGATAGAATGATAATGAAACTACCCATTTCTATCAAAAACAGAAAATCTACTGATCGAAGCAAATTTGCTATTTTGGGCTGTTTGCTACGTTGTGGTCCGTGTCGACTTATTGTAGGTTTTGAGGCGGCGGGTCACAAATGGTTTTAAAAGTTGAGATTTATGGATTTTCATGATTAATTTACATGGTTCTATGGTGGTAATTTGTGGTGGGTGATGCGAGCGCGGAAAGTTAAACTCGCGCAATGCAAAACACTTTTTGGTATGATCAATAATTCCTGGCGCCCCCCCTAATGGGAAATCCTGGATACGCCCCTGTATATGAACGACTGGAAACCGTTCCGGTCAGGAAGATATTTTTAATCCTAGAGCTAAATTGCTTCTCTTCATTACAAAAAATCCCCATATATGACGGAAAAATTTTAACAGGGGTAAACATATATTCTAAAATGTGAAATTTATAGATTTCTTTTTAAATACTCTGGTTTTGCTAAATAGAAATCAATTTCTTGGGCTTGCCTGGCAGAGCAGAACATAAATTATACAACGCGCATTCTGACTATTGAAAGTCCATTATCTCAAAGCATGTTGCTATTACGCGGTTTCGACACGCATTGTGTTTTCTACAAACAGGATCCTACCGTCAACTAGCAAGGATGTACTACCAACCCCCCACTTGAGTAATGTTATTTACCAATTTCAGTGCCGGTGCGATGCCAGGTACGTGGGCCGTACTTCTCAGCGGTTGGCTGATCGCATTAAACAACACGTCCCCTCGACTATTCGGAACCGTACAATGAATCAGCGCATGCAGCCCGTCCGTGCCTGCAAATCTGAAATGCACGCTAACAGACCAAAGGTAGCCAAATGCGATTCAGCGATTGGTCTCCATTTGCTGAACAATCCAGCTTGCGCACTAAGCTATGCCGACGATCAATTCTCAATTATATCCCGGGCCAGGAGCGTAGCCCATTTACGCTTCCTGGAAGCTGCCTACATTCAATCGCACAAACCCCTTCTGTGCAGACGAAAGGAGTTCGTCCAAGCTTTGCGATTGTTTTGAAATTACGGCGTCTGGGTTGCGTCCGGGTTCATCGGGTATAATATAGTTGATTTCAAGTAATTTGTTATATACCTGCGTGATAACCTGGTGAATGCAGGTCGAAAAGCTTTGTTATCATGTCTCTTTTTCATGCCATATTGAAATTTTGTAGTACCAAGAAATTAAAAATATATATACATGTGTGTGTATATATATATATATATATATATATATATATATATATATATCCGTCCATTGAACAGATCTCCTAACTTTAACAACGGAGATTTGAAAGACTTGTAAAATGTTTGTAACTTCTACTTGTACGATATATAAACGCATGTAACTAACAGGTTAATCATTCCACCTGAAGAATTAAACGAAAGCGCTTGTGGAAGCAAACCTACGAATATCTACTATGTCTTTATTCTCGGAGTGAACTTTATCTTACTGTAAATTATTTTTTCTATACGTTCTCCCATCTACATTTCTTTACAACTATATATATAAATATAGTAAGTAGGCCTAAACCGTGTTCTGAATCGTTGGACAGTCCCCTAGTAAAAGCCATATTAATTTTTCTTATTTTTTAAAAAGATGATAATAGTAACAAACTCCAATCTCCCTGGTTACATATGACATGATTTTTGAAAGATGGAATGGAGGTATTTACCCATGCATCTTGTATCGAACAAGATTTTTTGTGTATTACTCTGAGTGAGCTTGAGAGTGACGATAGCATTCTCCTGTTTATGCTGCAGATCTAGGATGAAGGGCACCTTGCACCTGTTTGTACTGAAGAGGCGACTGTATTCCAGAATCTGTAAAAAATGAAGTTCCATAGAAAATGTTTCGACCAGTGTGTGACTGATTACTTATAATCATTATGTTCAAAATTATGTTTAGGTACAAGAATGTCTAAACATAGGTGGCAGGTGTCGTCACGGGAAACCGTTTTGCAAAGGACATTTTCTACAACTATAAATGTTTTTTGTTGAGTGTGTCGACAAATGAATGGATATTCATTCATCCATCTTACCTCAGTTTCATGACCTCGCTCGGCATGATCACAGCTAACAGTCAGGTCTTTTCGTTCAATCATTATCTCATCATCTTCATCTAACGCAGGTATATAGAGGTGTCCTTTGGTATATGTCTAACCATTGAAATGAAAATTATAATTCATATTAGGCCCACATAGTCTATAAATCTGTATTTACACCTTCAGGAGCCAGAACCATTAAAGTTCTATTCAGTTTGTATAATGTATAATCCTCGATTAGGAATGTTTTGCATTATCGTCTATAGTCTAGGTGACGCAATAATGTTTTCTTAAAGGTTTTGAAATAAAATCCGGTTGTTTGATCGTTTGGGAGTGTTTAGATTTGAATGCTGTGCAGATTATTAAGGTTTTAAAGGGCATTTTCACATTATTTTTTGTCCAAAAAAAATCATAGCACTATGTTAAATACATGATTATGGTGTCATGTAGGCTAATTATGCCTATGATCTTCCCGAAGCATGGCTTGTTTACCCAAGCATGCACTTACGATTGCTTGAGGAGGTTTATTTTGAAGCCGTAGTTCCATGAGAGGTTTCCTATTCAGAGGCATAGTTATTGGTAGATATGGCATGCAACACATCAACTTTCCTCTTCCAGATAGCCAGTCCCACAACATTGTCACCCATCGTGCACTAAAGTGTTCCAAGGATAGCTCAAAATAACTTCCATATACTTTGCATGTCGTCGACGTCTGGAGAATGCGTTCTACTTTGCCTGTTGACATATTCACATGTACAAATAGAGACGTATGAAAAAACCAAGGAGGTACTATAGGCAAGTTTGCATAAATATAGTACCTCCTTGAATAAACGTCTTAGCCCTCATATTAAAACATTTGCTTATCCCATTACATTCTCCTCCACAAGTCATGAGATATCGGAATGTATATGCTCATGAGGAACAGCATAGAGATTATAAAACTGTCATGTTTATGTATTGTTTCATTATGAAAAATAAAAAGGTAAAGCCATACTCAATGAGGTGATGACTACAAATTAAAGAAGTCGACGCGCAAATCCACCTATAGATATGGAACTAAAGTCACATTTACTATCCTACTTTCATCAAACAAAACAAATTAAATATTGACTAGAAGGTTCTAAACTGGATCATGTGCTTATGGAGAACGATGTAGAAACAGCAGAATAAGTACAACAATAAACTAAATACACCTATTTCTTAAGAGTAATCTACGCTCTTTGATATTACACCTGTTTGATGACCCCATGAATGAAGAACTGTCGTCACTTTTCCAGGGTTGTTGAGGACGGCGCAGTGTGGCATGATCAGCTGTACAGGTTTCTTGAAGTGCAAGCCTGACGGTAAACACTTGAAACCAGGACTGACAACCATCTCGTCTTCTCCCAGCTCGATGTCATCTGGTAGCTGTGTAAGCACCTCTAATGTTATCTTGATTGGTGCATCTTCCTCCAAGGCTCCAGGTGGAATGTGGAGGATACAGCCATGGTTTGCAAGGAGTAGTTCTCCACCTTGCTGATCGAATAGCCCTTCAACGTGGTTCTCGTCTGATAAAAAATAATTCACTCAAATCAATAAACACAATACAGAAAAAGGCTGCGGTTCCACCGAGTGTCTACAAAAAGTGAGTGTACATTTTGGCTAGGGCCTCATATCACAGGAATATGTTCAAGGACAATTCCCTCAATTTTAATATCAATTCTTATTCATCAAGAGCGTGGGCAGAATTGAAAAAAAACTGGGATACTTCAGATGTTAATTGCAGCCTAACTTTTACCTGGAAGAGATATTCTTAGATATTAACTTCATGCCTTTAAGTTGTTTACTCAAAGATATTTTACTTTTTATTTTTATCATGTTTTGTTTTTTTTGATACAGAAATGCTATATTTTTTCCTAAAAAACCAATTTCTACCATGTCGTTGCCATAGCAACGACCATGTTGTGGCACAAAAGTGACTTTGTAAGAACAATATTTTGATGGAAATCAAAGTTTTGGCATGAAATAGATATATTTAAACACTTTTATTATGTTTATGTTTTTTATTGGAGAAAAATGCTATTTTCTGAAAAATGTAGGCGTTACCATAGCAACGGCCCTTTTTGAGCATAACATGACCTTTGGAAACTGAGATTTTGATTTTAATCAAACGGTTAGCTTGAAATTGATACACTTCTTCACTTACATAATATTGTTATGTTGTTTGGTAAGAGATATGTTATTTTTTAGAAAATATTTTGTAACCATGGCAACGGTCAAAGACGTCATTTGGAAAAATGGCAACAAGTAAATTCATGTTCAGCACCCCCAGAATAGGGCAAATAGCTCATAAAATCAGATTCTACAGAAAATTTTAAGAATCCCTTGAAATTGTGATGAGGATCCGTGTATTAATGGGGGAGTCAACTCTGCAAAAGTGTTTTGTGATCTCGTCCAACAAATCAATGAACCCATTTAGTTGGTCATATTTTGGACCCTCAAATTATCAGATCAGATGAGGCCATTCTGAGTGATATTGAGGTCTACAACCATGAATCTGATCACTACGCTATTTGTCTTCGACTAAATATACCAAAGCTACAGGTCTTTTGTCAAACTCTTTCTTTCAGACATTCCAAAAAGACATGAGCCATTGTGATTTTTCAAAAGATCTCAACACACTTCGCCATAATGAAGAAGCATTAGAGATGTCAATAAACTTGCAGACAGAATTTAACCCAGCGCATGCACATCACGAACTAGTCAAAGTTTGCACAAAATGTCACTCTTAATACAAAGTGATGTATCCTCAGCTTGTCTTGAGCATCACAGAGCAGAAAATTTCTTCTGAAACATTTTATCTTACAATGAAAGTGTCAACGACATTTAACAATATGTTGCAATAAAATTTGTTAATTTCAGTGATCAACTTTTTTCACTTTGAGTTCCAGAAATCTATTTTAGGTCCTTTGCCTTTTTTAATATATATATATATAATGTTACACGACCAGGATTGAATAAAGATATAGAACCAGCTATTGTCAGCATTTGTTGAAGCTAGACCCCCCAACAGACACTACAATGATTGTTCCTTTGACTGAAGTTAGATGAGACATGAGTAGGAATTGACAAGAGTATAACATGCTGTCAGAGTGGTCAGAACTGTGAATTTCCCTCATAGAGACTGTGTTGGATGCATTTCGTCATTTTCTTTTTAGCGTAAGTATTGAACCTGGGCAGCCATGTTGGGACTTTGCGCAGTTGACCGATGGCGAAGAATGACACATAGTATACAAATGCCAGCACGAAGCAGTTTTAGCGAGGATGAACAGGCAATGAACTTTGTGGACTGTCATGAAATGACCGTGAACACTGGACTGGTTTATTGACTTACGCTGTACCTACTGTCCTACCAATGTACTACTGTAGTGCTGAGTTGAAGGGTGTTGATACAGCTATGACCTTGGTAAGCAGTGCAAAAACTTGAACCTGAATCCAACGTATGCTGATCAGCAAACTCGAAGTGAATTTGAATTTTCTGAGGTAACTACTACAGACCTTACTTGGATAATCATGAGTCCATCTAAGACCTGCAGTCTTGATCTTTTGCCTAATGGTTGCTTATAATAAACTTGTAAAATCAGCACTGATTTTCTTATTTACTATATAAATCTATATACCTACCTATTATGCTAGTAGTCTTGACTACGCAACCCCTTCGAGAACTTAACACAAATGAGTCACAATATTGTGCGCACCCCCCGTAATCCTATTGTTCCCCTTCGCCACTCACGCGCGGCAACACGCAACGGCCATCTTCCTCTTTTGCGAGCAACCCCAAATAGAAACATGTTGCTTGCAAGGTGAGGGGAAGGAGGGAGGGTCATAGGTAGGTATATAGATTTATATAGTAAATAAGAAAATCAGTGCTGATTTTACAAATTTACTGCAATAAATCATATATACCTACCTATTATGCTAGACCAGCGCCAACTCAAAGACCGGGAGGCATGTTTCAAGAGCAGAAGGGTACAGGATTACAAAGAAGACACAGCGGCCTTCAAGGTGGCTGACGCAAAAATAGCCTCACCTGCAGGGACATCCCTAAGGTAGCAATAAGCAGCCTTCAAAATATCATCAAGCGCCACACCTTGAAACAGAGCCCAAGAAGTGCTGACACTACGAGTGTCATGAGCATGAGGCTTACTGTCAGACAAAAGAGCCTCTGTGCCAGCAGCCCTAATAGCCTTGACAATCCATCTAGAAATGGAATCAAGAGAAGCAGGAGAAAAAGGCTCTCGAGTGATCAGGAACAACTGATCATCCTTACGATAAGACTTAGTCTTATCAACATACCATTTGAGAGCTCTAACAGGACACCAAACCTTGTCCTCGCGCACTGACGAAAATTCAGAAAGCGGACAAAGAAAAACCCTGGTCGACCCATCCTCTCGGGAAATGGTTCCCCCACAGAGAACATCTCCCTCTTTGTTGATCACCACATTAAACCCTTGTCTCAACTGCACCCTCCTACATCCATGACACACCAGACTTTCTCAGGAAACTCAATAACACCAAGGACCAGATTCCCGAGACTGCAATCATCGGCACTTTTGACGTTTCATCCCTCTACACGAACATCCCCCATGACGAAGGTATTTCAGCCTCATGTGAAGCATTGGCTAACAGCGGTCACTCGAGTCCCCCAGTATCCGACATCAAATCTCTCATGTCACATGTACTAACAAAAAACAACTTCACTTTCATGGACAAACACTACCTACAGGCATTCGGCACAGCGATGGGCACACGGATGGCCCCTTCCTACGCCTGTCTCTTCATGACCAAGCTGGAGCAACAGCTGCTAGATTCAGCCCCTGTCGCCCATGGATCCGGTGGCGCTACATCGACGACATCTTCTTCATCTGGACCAGGGAGGAAGACAGCCTCCAAACATTCATTGCCCACATCAATTCCTTCCACAGGACCATCAAATTCACTTCTGATTTCTCCCCACAGAAAACCAACTTCCTCGATGTCACAGTCAAGAAGGAGTCTAACCGTCTCACCACCACTCTCTACACCAAACCCACTGATACCCACCAGTACCTCTACTCATCCAGCTGCCACCCCCGTCACTGCAAAACCGGCATCCCCTACAGTCAAGCCCTCAGACTTCGCCGTATCTGCTCTGAGGATTCCGACTTTTCCTTCCATGCCAGGAACTTGAAGAGACATCTCGTAGCCAGGGGCCATAGCGCCAGGACAGCCCAACAAGCCATCAACAAAGTTCTTTCCCTCCCCAGATCTGAAGTTCTCAAACAGAAAACTGACAGCCAGGATACCAATGACAGAATACCTCTCGTGACCACCTTCCACCCTAATCTCCCTCCTCTCTGCAATATCCTTCATGACAACCACCGTATTCTCAACACTTCTGATCGTCTCCTACAGGCTGTTCCCAGTACCCCAATCCTGTCTTACCGACGCCCCCGCAACCTCAAGGATCTCATCGTTCGTGCTGAAGTCCCCCCTCTCTCTCGCCATTCTTCTCCCATTCAGCACGGCACCTTCAAATGTACAGCCAACAAATGCACCGTATGTGCTATACACATCCATGAGGGTGACACTTTCACCAGCAACTCTACCAACCTCCCTCACCAAACCAAGGGTAATATCACTTGCACCACCACTAATGTTGTATATCTCATCACTTGCAGAGTCTGCAGGACCCAGTACGTAGGGGAAACCAAGACCACACTCAAGAGACGCTTCTATGGGCACAGATCCACTGTCAACACAGCCAAGCTCGACACTCCAGTGGGCCACCATTTTAACCTTCCTAACCATTCCATCACCGATATGATTCTACAGGGCATTGAATCTTTAGGTACCCGTCCGGACACAGTCCGAACCAGCAGGGAGAAGTACTGGATGAGACGTCTTCGCACCATCCAACCTCATGGCCTCAACATCCAGGAGGGAAATGATTAATACATCTTTTTACTCCCCTACTTTTTCATATTTATTATATATATGTATATATATATATATATACAAAAAAGTCAATGATGAATAAGACAACCGTTAAGAGATGAAAGAATTCAAATTTTCGCCCATAGGGCTTCATCAGGAATGATGACTTTATTAAAAAATGCATCCAGCATCAGCAAAGCGCAATGCGCTAAAGGATAAGCGCATAGCGCATCAAAAGCAAAAGTGCAAAGGAGGGAGAAGAGAGAAAGAGAGAAAGAGAGAGAGAGAGAGGGAGATCGCGCGCACTAGAGAGAAGAGAGAGAGAGAGAGTTTTACAGAGAAGAAATAGAGAGAAAGAGAGGAAAAGAGACAGAAAAGGGAGAAAAAAAAAGAAGAGTCAAAGAAAAAGGGTGAAGGAAAACAGAAAAGGAAAGAAAAGAAAAGAAAGAAAGAAAGAAAGAAAACGTAGAAAATCACACGGTAGGAAAAGAGTAAAAAGATACATTCATCCCCCCAGGTTGGAGAGAGCCGAGATGGTGGATGAGGCGTTCCTCTCTCTCTTTCCTGGCCGCATCTGACTTGAAGTCATTGACAAGGATGCTTACTTGGAAATGTCCAATGTTGTGGTCAACATTCTCTCTCTCTCTCTCTATCTCTTCTCTCTAGTGCGCGTGATATCCCTCTCTCTCTCTCTTTCTCTCTTTCTCTCTTCTCCCTCCTTTGCATTTTTGCTTTTGATGCACTATGCGCTTATCCTTTAGCGCATTGCGCTTTGCTGATGCTGGATGCATTTTTTAATAAAGTCATCATTCCTGATGAAGCCCTATGGGCGAAAATTTGAATTCTTTCATCTCTTAACGGTTGTCTTATTCATCATTGACTTTTGTGTATTTTTCATCAACCGACGCAGGACACTTATTTTTTATATATATATATAAAAAATAGGAATGAAAAGTCCGTATACGATGAAAAAATTCGAATTTTCGGCCATAGGCCTTCATCAGGAAATGATGAAAATTTATTAGATATATATATATATATATATATATATACACACACACATACATATACACATACATATGTGTATATATATGTGACCCTCCACCACAAAACGACCAAAAAGTCGCAATGGGAGTTTTAGAGTAAACAGATGAAAAAGGTGGTTTGGGGTGGAAATTTTGATTTTAACTTTTTTGTATTTTCTGAAAGTTCATTTATTAATCTACCATCTGACAAAATTTCAGGTTAAAATACCTTGTCGAAATATGTTTTTACTCTCATTCAAAATGACCATGTTTTCCTGAACATTCAAACTTTGTGTGTCAACTTGCTGGGATTGTACTTCACATCGCTTTTCTGGTATAGCTTAAAAACTATACACTGTCTGATATTCAAAATCTAAAGAAACATAGAAATATATCTATTCTGAAGGTATGGAAAGTTTCAACCCAATCCAATTAGTACTTCACAGTGTATGCTAGGGAGTTTTGACTCAACCTTTTGTGCAACAAACAATAGGACACAGATTAGGCGCTCTTAAATGGTCACTCTTTTTAGAGCCCTTTTTCTCTATTGTTTTGGTCATTAGCCTGTCTGACACGTTGACATTCTCATTGTAATTTACAAGGGTTTGCTTAGTCCATACAAGACGAACTATATATCATTTTAAAGCTTAGAATCTAAGCTTTCAAACTGTTTTGAAATATTGAAAACCCAAATTTCCGACTTATTGGTCGTTTTGTGGTGGAGGGTCACATATATATGTATATGTGTATGTACACATATATTTTATTTGCATTTTACTTTATATGCTATATTTTGCACTTGTTGTCTAACAACTCGACTCCCTCTTTATTTTCTGCCCTACCACTCCACTGCACTGAACTTGTACAGCGCTTATTCCTTTCTCTTGTCTTTGCATTGTTTCTTATCCTGTTTGATGTTACCTCCCCACTTATCCCTTGCTTTCACAGGTTACCCACCCCTAAGCTTGGGGCTCCTCACTTATTACTCTCTCTCTCCACGTCTTTGTATTTGTTTTAATCCCCCTCCACACCCACTTGACTCATGGGTTTTGACTCCCAACACTCCCCTTTTGTTCCCATTGTTTTGTGTCCACAGCTCCTCCCTTACAGTTTCTGTTACATGTAATTCGTTTTGTGCCTGTAGTCTATATATATGCTTGTCTTGGTCAGTTGGTCTTTATGTTCGTCTTTTTGCCTCTGACAAAGATTCTGCTAGGATCGAAAGCTCAGGCCCCTTTTGACTCCAAAGAAAAATCTCAACAGGGCCAGAGGAAGCCGTTTGATTCTTGGCAATGAAAGAAGCCTTAGGAATCAATCTAACACCTGTCCTCTCCCAGCGAACATGACCAGGAGTAAGACAGAGGGCATGAAGGGTACTGCGCCTCTGCCCAGAGGCAATGGCTACCAAGAAGAGCGTCTTAACCGTAAGATGGTGAAGCGAATCTTCACCTAAGGGCTCAAAAGGAGGCTTTGCCAGGGCTTCTAAGACCTCAGTCAGACTCCAAGACGGGACTAACTTAGAACGAGGAGGACGTTTCAGAAAGAACGACCGAATCAAACCACGCAACAGCGGGGAATTAGAAATCCCCGAACCATCTGAGAACCCCGAATGAATGGCCCCGATCGCCGATCGGTAGCCTCGGAAAGTAGAGATGGATCTACCTTTGTCAAATAGCGAGATTAGAAAATCCGCAATTGAACCAATAGGAGCCTTAGACAGGGTTTGATTACGCTTTTTACCCCGGCAATCCTCCAGAACATCGACTAGACTGGCTAGATATCCCCAAAACTGAAGCCACTGTCTGGCCTTGACCTTTCTGGCCAGAATGAGCTTGCGAGCCGCCGAGACAATAGTGAGAATCCTGTCTCGACTGGGCCGAGCCAACTGATTCCGAATGTCTAACACAGCCCCCAGAAAAACTGGGCTGCGAGTAGGAACCAATTCTGACTTTTCCCAATTTATTTATAGGAAACCCAAGTCTTGAGTAAGATTGATGAGCAAACGAGTCTCGTCCAACAAACGATCGCGCGACTCCGCTAGGAGAAGCCAATCGTCCAGGTAGCAAAAAAGCTGAAGGCTGCGTCGCCTCAGTGAGGCTTCCAGCACGGCTACAACCTGAGTAAAAACCCGAGGGGCTGGGCGCAGCCCAAAGGGAAGGGCGCGAAAGCGAAAAGTCTCTGAGAGGAAGGAAAACCCCAGAAGATGAAGATGAATGGGAATATGGAAATACGCAACAGGGCGCTTAATTAGAAGCGCTGCTTCAATGTCATACTCCAGCTTGAAATCCTCCGCAAGAGAAATACCCTCGGAGGAATCCTGCTGCCTGAACCAACGCGAAGTCGAACCCTGCGCGCGGGCTGACTGAAATTCAGGGAGATATTTGGACAACAAAGCAATCGCTTCTACCCCACAAAGGGAGAGCGACTGAGGCTCTGCCTGCCCCAGCGATTCGGAAACCGAAGCTTGAGAGGCCGCCTCTAAATCTGGTTCCGCCTGAATTGATTGGGACAAAGGACCGCAAACAAAGGACGAAACAGGCGGACCCTCCCATGGACCACCATAAGTCTCCTCGCCCGGCGGAGCCCCGAGGGCTGCGGGAATAGGAGGCGCATGCGATCCCGTCTCAGACAAAGAAGAATCAACCATAAAAGGCTGATTAGACTCAATGTCAGACCCTAGAATAGGGACAGAAGCAGGGGATGTGGTGCCCGGTACAAGGGACCAACCCTGACTCTGGGCAAAAGCCCGCATCATGCCGAGCATCTCAGATTGAGAGGACCCAGGCGGGTTAGCCAAGCCAGACAGGCAATTGAGATCAGTTTCATGATAAGTCATTTAATATCACACTAGGATTAATTCAATTGGGTCTAATAACATCTTTCAAAAGTCAAGTTCAGATAACATGGAAAATCATTATTATGACTGATGGAAAATTGTTTCATTACACACATATCATATCATAGGCTGAGACTTAATAACATCGTACTATAGTCAATACATGAAAACATGGGAAATGATAAAACAGATTCAAATCATATTTCAGAATAATATAATATCAAATTTGATGAGGTATTAATAACGAAGTTATATATTTGTAAATTGAAAGTAAAAATATTATTGCAAAGCCTTTCAAACGTGTTATTCATCCGATCAAGATAACAAATCCCTACCATTTTGATTGAGTAGGCCTTTGCCAATATTATTGGTAGAACTTTCATATTACATTTACAACTAAAAGTAGGTCCAGACTAAAATCCTCATTCAACCCGCTACAGTTTCGATAGATTGCAGGCACTTTTCTAGTCAGAGCTGTGTATTCTGCCACCCCGGACCCCTCATCCCCTTCCACAGAAGAGCATGTACGTATTATTCTATCTGTCCTTCTCCTTTAGATTCTCATTCTTTTTCCTCATCTTCTATTCTATTGAAGATGCATTATTTATGATAATCCATGGGGGAGCTATTGATTTGTCAGATATACATGGACGCGAGAACACCGTTGACACCACCCGCTCTCCCTCTCTCTCTTCGATCTCTGCTGAACAACACTTGTGAGGTTTCGACCAGATCTAGATTGATAGTAACCTTTCTGTGTAATACTAACCTTGTTATTTCTCGGGGGGGGGGGTAGGAAATTTGTCAGGGTTGGCTAACTGCCCCTTACCCCTTCAAATACACTCCTGCAGCATGTTGTTATACATCCCCACATGTTGGGTTTTTTGTAAACATGATAAAAAGTCAGCAACTTTTGGGGAGTTGAATTTAATTTATCCCAAAGTAAATGTGATAGTTTAATCAAGTAAAAATATTACTTATAGAGTGATTACCGCGCATCTGAACTCTCACAGGTATATTATTAGAGTCTCTCTACATTAAAGGGTTATACATGAAGCTACAAACCAATGGTTATATACGTTGTTCACTTTTACAGTCATGTAGGCAATATGACTATAATTATGTGTGTATCATTCCCAAACCCCTCTTTATTAACAATCAACTTGGATTGCAGTCTTTGTATTATGTTGGACGTTTTGTTAGCAACATAACACAGAGCACCCCACCCCCGCCCACCCTGAACTCTTTTCTTCCCTTCGCACCACGTTTTTATTATTATTCTAATCAATATCTTAATAATGTAAGAAATTTCACAATATGCATATCACTTGCTCTATAATCTCGTACTGCTCGTACTCTATCTTTGATGTGGGCTTGCATATTTCAATGCTTGTGTATAAAGCGAGGACAGGGAGACTGGAACGGAGAATACGCATATCACTGGCCTTGGGATCGTAAAATCCATCATCTAGGTCATTTGCCTGGACTATTCGGAGCATTAACGGTCATTAAATTCAAGTTAGGTTTTAGGTGCGACCATTGGAAAGATCTATAAAACTTACATTGATCTCGAAAAATTCAAGCACAGAAAAGGTTAACAAACAGAATGAAAAAAGGCATTCATCAGATCTATAAAAGGCTTCTTTTAATAGTGATAGAGAAACAAGGGCAAATCTTGCTCGTGTTCATAGTGAGCTCCCACCACTCTAAGAACCATTCCCCGCCCGTGGGTACCAAAAAGTGGGGACCGAAAGGGCCAGGGGAGACGCCTATTCTAACAAAAAAAAAGGCCCCAAATCCTTAGCGTAGTATATATACATGTATATATATAAAATATATACATGTTAACGTTTCACGTATCGGCTCAAACAAATTGAAAGAAAACTGCTAAAAGCGTTTGTAATGCATTGTGGCCAATTTTATTTTTACACTCAAATTTTCGGCGCTCCCTGGCGTCTTCTTCAGGAGAACAATAAATGATAAGGTATCATACAAATAATTGAAATAGTTATAGTTCTAGCGCGCGCATCCTCAGTCAGATATAGGTTGCTTAGAAACCGTCTCTCTGTGAGGATGCGCGCGCTTTACAAAAAAATGATGGATATAATTATGTAGATGAGAAAAGAGTAATGTGCGCGCTTCATTATTACATAATCTACGTAATTTACGTAATAATACACAAAATTCCAAGTGGTATTAGCGGTAAAGATTCAAAATAATGGTATTGAAACAAAGAAGGAGAATTGATACCAGATCATTAATAAAGAACATGTGACTGAAAAGATACAAAACAAGAGCCCCAGGGGGCACGACGCTCACCCGAGGTGGATCAATTCACATCTGGTGCATGTTCTCTCTAGCACCACCAGGAGATGTTAGAAATTGAAACAACTAGGAGGATGTACATGAGATGATGTTATAAATTAACATAATTCCCCCCCCCCCCCGCCTGGTTCTGGAGAAGAAGATGTTTGAAATTTACATAGCTTTTACAATTGGGGGCCCTCCCCCTGGGGGCCACATGTACCATTTTAGCAACTTTGGGTCCCCTACCCCTAAGGATGATTCCTACCAAGTTTGGTTAAATTCCGATCATGTGTTTTGGAAAAGATCAGAATGTACATTTTGCCTGGCAGTACCACCCCCCCCCCCCTCCCTCCAGTATGTTACCCCCACAGGGCCCCTATAGGGCCACTCAGAAAAATTTCATGAACATTCATTCTTCATCTATAGAGGTATCTCCATACACAATACCAAATCTGAGCTATGCCTGGTTCTGGAGAAGAAGATGTTTGAAATTTACATAGCTTTTACAATTGGGGGCCTTCCCCCTGGGCCCCCTGGGGGCCACATGTATCATTTTAGCAAATTTGGGTCCCCTACCCCTAAGGATGATTCCTACCAAGTTTGGTTGAATTCCGATCATGTGATTTGGAGAAGAAGATCAGAATGTACATTTTGCCTGGCAGCGCCCCCCCCCCCCTCCAGTATGTTACCCCCACAGGGCCCCTATAGGGCCACTCAGAGAAATTTCATGAACAACATTCATTCATCTATAGAGGTATCTCCATACACAATACCAAGTCTGAGCTATGCCTGGTTCTGGAGAAGAAGATGTTTGAAATTTACATAGCTTTTACAATTGGGGGCCCTCCCCCTGGGCCCCCCTGGGGGCCACATGTACCATTTTAGCAACTTTGGGTCCCCTACCCCTAAGGATGATTCCTACCAAGTTTGGTTGAATTCCGATCATGGGTTTTGGAGAAGAAGATGAAAATGTAAAAAGTTAACGGACGACGCACGACGCACGACGGACGACGGACAAATTTCCATCGCAATAGCTCACTCAGGTGAGCTAAAAACTTAGCGAAAATATGTAAATCCATTGAGAAAGTAAAGATCTTTGTTAAGACCTTTTCCTTCAAAACTTCTGCCCTTAACAATTGCTCGTAATTCGGCAATTTTCCTATCGTCGGCTGACTTGTAGCCTCCACCGAAAAGGCAAACCTTGACATCCCCAACTGAGTGATTGGGAAGGCTGAAGTGTTTAGCTACAGGGAGATCATTCCATCTTTTGTTGATGGATGATCTGTGGTTGTTAAAACGCATCCGAAATTTGGTGCTAGTCTCACCAACATACACAACGTCTGGGCAGCGTGCGCAAAAGAGGCAGTAAAGAACATTGCTGGAATCGCAGTTATGACGTCCCGGCCGGAGAGTGAAATTGTCAGTGACCTTGATCGTGGTGTCAGTGATGAGATGTTTGCAAATCTGACATCTAGGTTTGGCGAGCTGAGAAGGACAGGAGTTTTGGTCAAGATGTAAGGTAGGCCACTCTAATCTGACCCGTTTAGCAAAGGATTTCGTGGCAGGATGGTAGGTTGTAACTAAGGGGATGCGCGTTTTATCCTTTGCGTTAGTGCATTGATTGAGGAGTTCTGTGCGGGATTTTCTCTTTACTCTGAGAATGGTTTCCTTGATAAGTCTGGCAGGATAGCCTCTTTTCAGGAACTGTTTTCCTAGTGTGAGTACTTCTTTTTCAAAGACTCTCTCATTAGAGATAATTCGTCGATAACGAAGCATCTGGCTGTATATAACCGAATGCTTGATATGACGAGGGTGAAATGAGTCATACCTCAAGTAAGAACACGAGTCAGCAGGCTTGCGAAACACTGATGTTTCGATCTTCCCATATATAAAATATATATAGATATAGATACAGATAAATGATACATATGAAACCACAAGTACATTGTATGTAAGATATACATGTAGTCTACACTGACAACATGTCCAAAAGGACACATTGTCTTCTGGCGAAGCCTTTATAACTGTTTCAAAAGTCAAGAGTTGCAGAAGACCACAAATCTTGCCTCCATAAGCAGAAAATTCAATTTCATCTACAATAATGTTATATACATGGAGATACTTATGGGAAGATATTTCCATTCAAGCTGTTTATTTTTCAAAGAAATCTGCCAATTACCAAGTTTCTAACTTGAAACTAACCTGTTTCATAGAGGAAGGTTTCTGTGGCACTGTAATAGTCCTCTTCTACTTCCTTTTTTTCTTCTCCATCTTCTTCTTCTTGAGTGTCTGTCTCGTCTTCATGAATATGAATCCCTGCTGTGGCCCCAACAAGATCATCTGACATTAAGAATTAAAAAAGAAATGACACGCCTCTTCATGCAACTAAAACATGCAGAAATCTAGGTGTAATTTTTGACGATAAGTTTACATTTGAAAATTTTGTCACACATAAATGTCGATCAGCATCATTTGGGTAATATAAAATCGGTAAAATTCAAAGTTTTTTAGACATATCGACCACTCAAAGATTAATTCATGCTTTCGTTATGTGCCATTTCGATTTCTGTAATAGTTTGCTTTTTGGTCTTCCATCTTCTCAAATACAAAGATTACAACTCCTTCAAAATTCTGCAGTGCGACTTGTTACACAAAGAAGCATCAGTCAATATCACCAGTCTTTAAGATCTGCATTGGTTACCCATTAGGTCTCGTATCCAGTTCATGATAGCTCCATCTTATCTTAGTCAATTGTTAACTCCATATAAACCAGAAAGAATGCTACGTTCCAGTGCCAAGTCTCTGATTTGTGTTCCACAGACCATGACAAAGTCATACGGGGAAAGGTCTTTCTCATACGCAGCCACTTTTTTGTGGAACAAATTGCCAGAAAAACTCAAAATTATAGGAACCTTCGACAAATTCATCAGTACCTTGAAAACTTATTTTTTTACCACTTATGAGTAGTCAGAAACATGAACCCAGTGCATTTTTCCTTTTCTTGTACAAACTTCTCGTTTTCTATTCTTAAAGTGCATAGAGACATGCAATTTTGCCTACCGGTATGTGTTATGCGCTATATAAAAATGTTTAATTATTATTATTATTATTAAGACAAAAAAATGGAGATCCTTTGATTATCATTAAAAAGTCAAGAGTTGCAGAAGACCACAAATCTTGCCTCCATAAGCAGAAAATTCAATTTCAGCTAAATTATTTGACGTAGATAGTTATGGGAAGACATTTCCATTCAAGCTTTTTATTTTTCAAAGAAATCTATCTCTGTTGAGCCAAATTGCCATTATAAATAATTTATAAAATTAAATTGGCTGGAATTTGCCTCATACCACAGAAAGTTCTTAACAAGGTATTTCGTTTACGAAAAAGCTATTTTCTGTGAAAATATGAACAAGATTTATTTGAAAGATGTTGGTTAAATTTTAATAATCTTTTCAACTAATGTTGAAAAGATGTCAAAAAGATAAATCAACAGTGTATTATTTTACAGTTTTGCATCTTAAAGGGATACGCCACCAGGCGGCTGTGGGAAAGTCAGGATTGCGTAAGCCCCATTCACTTGTACACAAAGTTTGTGCATCGATTACTGGGATTATATTTCGGACTGCACGAAGCCGACCGAATCTCGCACAAGAACTTGAGGTCAGGTGGAGCTTGCATGTTGCGCAGCGACTGTCCGACCGGGCAGCGGTATGATCAGGTAACGAACACGGTGCCCTCTCGCGGCATAAAAACGTCCACAATCTGCGATTGAGTATCCCTTTAAGATCTGGTCCTCTTTCAATCTTTTAATTATGTCTGTGTACTGTCAGTGCCATACATGTGTTACACTATCATATTTTTGATCAGTTATTGTAGGTTTGTTGTTTTTTCACTCATCAGCTGTTTTGCACATTATGAAAATGTATACTGTGCTATATATTTCAAGAAAACGTCCTACTCTCTGGGGGGGGGGGGGGGGGGAAACAAATTGAAAAAAAAAAAAATGCCATTACATGTAGCATGTTGGACAAAAAAAATTGCTAGCCAATAAACATCATCCTTGCAGTGTTGGCCTATTTAAAAACCAATGGTGATAGAATTGTTATCTTAGTTCGAACACAAAAGTTGCTCTTCACGACTCAAAAGCTTGTCAGAGGATTGCCTGACATAGTAATGAATAATGAATGCAAGGTGGATTCCAACCATGCCACTTTATGCTATCATAATATAATATAATATAAACATGATATACATGTAGTCAGGTTTGTTAACAAAACTTGGGGGACAGAATTTACGAAAGCGCAATGTGGAAGGGCTTCAGATTTTACTACACAAGTTAATAGATCAATCAGTTAGAATAAAATGACAATAAAGGAGAATTAATCTCAAAAAATAAAGACGATAGTGTTCAAAGGTGTTATTTATTCCTACTTGTTAGACTATATGGCTTCGCGTGAAAATATACGAAATCGATACGAATCAAGATTTTCTGAGCAAAATTTATCATCTGCTAGCAATATGTATCGTCTGCTAGCAGTACATGAGGGCTGCCATTTTTTTATGTATACATGAAGATTTTCTTAATCCAAATGCCCAATTACCTTTTTCAAAATTAAAAACCCATTTGAGATTAAAAATATAGAATGGATATGTCAATTTATTTTTACACTGAAGATTTCCTTATATACATGTATTCCTGTTGAAAATCGATATTCGCTTTAATAGAAATCTATTTTTTCGTTACTGTGACGGAGCAAATTAATTGAAATTGTATGGATGCTTCTTCCCTGAGCATCTATAGCGGCAAACTATGCATTCACCTGCTTTCGGATAATGGACTTGAAAAGTCAGAATGCATGCTGCATATATTATGTTCTGCTCTGTTTGGCAAACCCAGCAAGAAAATAGATTTTTGTTATTAAGCAAAACCAGACAATTTAAAAATATAATTATAAAGATTTAATTTTTATAATACATGTAAACACCCACTTTATATTTTTCGTCACATATGTGATTTTAGGTAATGAAGAAAAGCAATTTAGGTCTTGGATTCAAAATATCTCCAATCTGCCTTGAATGCAGTTAATGATTATTGTCAGAAGTGGCAATTAACCATAAATACGAGTAAGACTAAAATTGTTGCTTTTTCTCGAGGGAAGGTGAGGAAAATGCCAATTTTTAACTTAAGTGGTGATGTTTTGGAGGTTGTGGATGACTTTATTTATTTAGGAGTTAGATTTAAGTATAATGGTACGTTTAAATCAACAATCATAAAACAGGTATCACAGGCGAGGAAAGCTCTTTGAGGACAATTTTACGGGTAAATAAGTTTACTCCAGATGCCATGGTGTATGGTGAAACTGGGCGCTCCACTTTATTAAATCACATTAAATGTAGAATGATTGGATTTTGGTTCAGAATTATGGAAGGTGAGGAGAACAGATACACTTTCTTGATTCATAGCTTGATTTTTAATATGCACAAAGATCCAATTACCCAGTTCACATCAAAATGGTTGAGTTGTATTGAAGATATACTACAAAAAGTCGGTTATGGAAATATATTTTTATCACAAGGACAGGGAGTTGGAACCGACTGGTTTCTAAAGGCCTTGAAATTGCGCGTAAAGGATATGTCAGAACAAGATTGGCATGCAGCAACATGGTCAAATCGTATTTGTTCAAATTATAAGATGATTAAAAAAGCATTGGCGTTTGAGAAGTATCTGTTTATTTTAAGTGATACTGATGCAATTACATTGTGCAAATTTAGATGCAGGTCCCATAGGTTACCAGTTAATAATAATAGATTTTCTCGAGAATCAGTGAATAATGATTTATGTACATTATGTTCGCTGAAAGAAGTCGGAGATGAGTTCCATTATTTATTTGTGTGCTCTTTCTTTAGTAAAGAGAGACAGATGTACATACCAGAAGAATACTTGAGACCGTGTTCTTACCAAATGTGTAGATTGTTTAGTGTAGTTAAAAGATGCCACTTAAAAAGAATTGTTAGATTCATTAGGATAGTAATGCTGTACTTCTCTAAATCATTTATTGATGAAAAACTTCTGGACAATAATACAGTTGCATGTACCAGAGCGAATGTAACGATTAGAAGTGGCAGGGTGGTAAAACAACCAGTGCGCTTGATATTGTAATCATTCTATAAAAACTTGTCAGTTTGTTAATTTGTTTTAAATTAACCTTTTGAAACATGCACATTCACAATGCATACATTTCAATTGTACTCATTTTTATTATATTTTTTTTCCGGCAAATATGTTCATTTGTATAATCATATATTGATTATTGTAAATATGTTCATTTGTATAATCATATTCATTTTTGTAAACATGTTCATTTGTACAGTGTATAATCATATTCATTATTGTACATATGTTCGTTTGTATAATCATATTCATTATTGTAAATGTGTTCTTGTTGAGACTCTCATACTCCCGATTGGGGGTCGATAGAGTTTAATAAAATCTAATCTAATCTAATCTTCTTGACTGGAATATTTCTCAATGGTTCATGTACAACTCCAAATCAGCAAGAAAATGGCAGCCCCCATGTAAATGAGTAGGAGACGATACCTGGTGTTGGAATATCTTTATTTATACCCTTTTCTGATTAGAAATCTTATTAGAAAATGATTTAGGCCAATAAGTAGGAATATATTACACCTTCCAATATAAGTAAATTTGTAATTAGGGGTTAATTCTCCTTTAACAACGGCAATAATCTTATGTTTATTGATTTCAATGCTAATTCATCATAACTGATGCATATTTCCAATGATACAGTATACATGTATCAAGAAGTTACAATAAAAGCACCTCAGATTTGTAACATATTTGGTGAATAATAGTGAAAAGTGTAATATTCTGAATATATTTCTTGACTTTTAAAACTATTTTTAATGCTTATCAATGCATTAAACAAAATTTCAAAGGTATTTCAATAACAGACTATACCAGCCCATCCAATCAGCTATAAAATGAAAAGACAATTTTAAACTGCAATTTTTTGAGTATATTTCTTGATCTTTTAATGCAAATATTGTACTATTGAAGAGCTGAAGCTCTTTGATATGTACAATATAAATGGCATAATCTACATGTACATACATGTACATGTATAGTACTATAATTTGCATAAATTACCATAATTTTGCATGAAGATGAGATTTTATTCGAAAGGATCCTGTGGAGAAAAGTAAACCTATCGCTACAAGAAAACATATAGAAAGTTTGGAACTAAATTTTCAAGCCATATTATTTTTACCTTGTCAATGGACTGACTGATTTAATGCATGTACACTGTAAATTGCATAAATCAGCATAATTTTGCATGAAGATGTGTTTTGATTCGATGGATCCTGTGGGAAAATATATGGTCCTAACTAGTACATCTGCAAAGTTTAGTGGTTTTGTAAATTCTGTCCCCAAAACTCAAGAATATGGGCAGACTCGACTAACACAAGAGGAGACGTACATGTAAATTGCTCATTACCAAGAAAAAATATGCATGAATTTGATTTGAATACATGTATGGGCAACTCCAAGCAACACAGGACAGGAACCCCAAAATTTGTAATTGCTGTCTGACCATATTAAATTTGGTGTTAAATTTATCATAAATATCCAACCTTTCATAATCTGATAAAATTCAGACATTTTTACATTAATGAATACTGAAAATTTGCATAATCTTCAAATTAATAATTGATAAAAATTATGATAAACTGTGAAAGAAGAGTAAAGGTCATATTAATGTGACCTGTTTGCTAAAACACACTTGACAGACAAATTATGAATAACCAAGGCGTGATAACTCCTTGGAATAACACAGTAACAATAGCATCAGTTTCTGTTCTGCATAATTTCTCATACTTCAGTAACCTTTAGATGGAAACTTAAACTATTAAAAAATAAAACTTGTCTTCTGTAATGCCAAAAACTCATAATTTTAACTTATCTCCAAAAAAGAATTTTGTTATGAAGGTTTATAGATAAAACAAGGTACCTACAAAATGTATGTGCTTTTGTTATGGAGAAATATTTTAAATATGTCATTCCGTAACAATATGTTACGGAATGATATTTAATTAAATTTCGTATTAATTGTAAATTTAAACAATTATCGATTGTAGGAGAGTTGATGAGCTCACTTTCAAGTATAAAAATTATATATTTAATTCAGATTTTGGGTTTTGTGTACAAAGCAAATGGGAAAATGGAGTTTTCTTATTCCATTTGTTAATGAGATGTATATTTTTTCCACTATAGCTTTGACTGTCCTGTATAGATATTGACCTATATATATTGATCTAGAGATAGTATCGAATAGAATAAATCATGAGCCCTGGAAAAAAATTATTAGACCAAGCTTCTGTAATAAGGGTACTATAATATGCAAACAAAATTATAAAAATGATTTGTCTTTGTATTTCATTGAATGAATGACAAATTCCAGCAATTATACCTTGCTCTTATGATATTTTATTTCCTTCTTACCACAAAAATAGCACTATCAGTAACCAATCTTGGCCTAATAATTTTTTTCCATGGCTGTATGATGAAATTTATGAATACAAAAAAAAAAATAGATTACATAGGAAATTCATAAAAAAATGAAATGCATGCAGTATAAAATGGAATGGAATGATTAAATCTATACGTCTTTTAAGCTTGCCAGAAGCATTGCACAAATCAATGTTAACCAGAATTTTTCATAAATCAATTGACAAAAACGTGAATTTATGAAAAAATTCATAAATTTGATGAAGGATTGACACGAAACGCAATAGTTGTGAAAGTACCTCATATTAGTTTATGTATTGTACTATCAATTTGTAGGCCTATATATAAAGTCATTACAATGTTTATATTATTTTTCTATTCTTGAAACTGCTTTCTAAATGTCATTCCTAACGCTTGGAATTGCCCATACACATATGTAGTGCTATTATCACAGATTTATTTCTTCCTCAATTACTTATGAAAAACTCAATTCCACAGCCACATGTCAGGGGCAGATCCAGGATTCTAGTTACCTCAAATCTTTTGACAAGAAAAAAAACTGAACTGCCCCTGCATGTCAGTGATTCAACTACTACATATTTCTCATTACTTCATGTTTATTTCATGTTCGAGATTGCATGTTACACTAATTGTACTTGGTTTTAACCTTGCAGTATTCTGTCATTGGAACAGATCAAAGTTGTTATTAGTTTATTAACTGTGTAGATGTATAATCTTGATAAACTCACCTGCAGCAGACACTTGCAAAGAAGGAGAGGCCTTTTTCTCTGAGACTGATGCCATCTCTTTCCTCTGCTCTGGAACCTTCAAACAGATATTATTTGTTGGTTCTCAATATTTCAAGAAAAAAATGCATTTCTTTAGGGATGACTACATGTACTTTACATGTACATGTACGTTAAAAAATCTTAAAGCAAACTGATGCATTATCAAATGGAATTTGTTCATAAGTACCAACTACATCATTGTGTAATCACAAAATGCACATCAGTCATGGTCTTTGAGTAGCGAATCTTAATTAGTTATGCATGCACTAGTACATGTTTAGTAGTAGTCAAAAGACAATATGAATGTATTAATGCATTACAATGAATGTACATGTATTAACGATCGCGCACCCGAAATATTTGTTCACCAAAACAAATTCATTCATTTGACGCAAGAAACCATATTAATATCTCTCTTAATACTACATTAAGATTATTTACCAATGAATGCTGCTAGTCGTACTTTTGAATACATGGGATGTACAGGATGGAACAGCCTTTATATTTTGAATCAAAGAAATAGTCAGTCGTTGAATGCTTTTAAGTTGTCACTGAACAACCCAAATTAATAGTTGATTTACATGTCATCATCAAAATTATTCTTAGTTGTCTTCAAATCTGTATTTTGTATACTAAAATTAATTTATTTCTTTGTTTCTAAGTTCTGCTAGGGATTATATTCTTTTTCTGTATGTCAATCTTTAAAAATATTGTCATGTTCATAGTAAATGTTGACAGGGCCGTTGTGGAAAGCAGTTCTGAAAGGGACAATGTTACCCTGTATAAATAAAACTGCAAATAAAATTTAAAAATAAATGCAAAAAAAGAGAGAAAAAATTATATGATAAAGGAAATTGTAAATTTTCATGACATATTACCCGGTAATCCCTCATAACCGTCAGCTTGCCTTCACTGTTCACCTTGGCAATTAACGGATCCAGACCCATGTCAGTTTCACACCAAAGAAGCCTGAAGTAACATTTTAAAAATTACATTAAATTTTGAGATGATAGAAACTTACATGATCTTCTCCAACAATTTTACAACAGAATAATTCATGACAAACCTTTCACCGAACGAATAACAATTACTGCATTAAAGACTAGAAGTTATCAATCCATCAGAGTAAAAATTAATTGTTCTGTATCATGTCACGTATACATGTATACATGTCACTATGATAGGCATGGTAACTACAAATCAAATATAAAAACTTTCTAGCAAAAATTCTCTATGCATAAATCTTTCACAAATCTGAACCCCTCCCAGAATTTTGCACAAGTTTGTGATTATATAATACTTGTGTATGCCTACAGGTTCACATTATTCAATGAATAGTCCAAACAAACACTTTCACAGAAAGAGAGTGTATTACAAAGAGAGAGAGAGAGACGAAGAAGAAAGTGAAGGACCAGGCCCGTAACTCAGATTTTTGCAGGGGGGGGGGGGGGGGGGGGGTTGAACATTGGAAAGAGTGGATTTTTTGAGCAAAGTGACCAAGTTTTTAGGAAGTGAAGCGAACAGGGTGAGGGGGGGGCACATTCTGGTGTTAAGGTAACCCTTATATCAGGGCACCATGGCAATAGGGCAGTGACGTGCCTGAAAATTGTCATAACATTGAATATTTATGGACCTCAGAGTCGCTGCATGTTTATACTGGGGTATCTTGAACATTATTTCTCATTATAGTTTCCAAGAAGTCGATGTTTTATAAAATATTCTCATGGCACTCCGGTTGAACAGGCTATATTAGAGGGCCATAATCTGAGGGCCATAATCTAAGGGCCTGAATGACTTGACTGGGGCCGCCTGGAGTACTCCATGCAACTTGAGAGCGGGAAAGTTTTCCATTTTGAAGTGGACAGACACATTAATACCTCTCTCTCTCTTTTCCAGTATGGTTTCTATATTTCACTATTATATTCCATTACCACAGATTTCATTCGAGTCGTATCACACTCTAAAAAGTCTAATGTTAAATCTACATTTAAAAGGTTGGAGGGGTGACAACATTTTCAAAATGGTATTAAAATGAACACTTTTAACATGCTGAATCCAACCTTTAAACTATTAGATCCAGCATGTTATAAGTGTTAATTTACCATTTCAAAAAATGTCACTCCTCCAACCTTTTAAATGCAGATTTAACATTTGACTTTTTAGAGTGTGATACGACTCGAA